>JAWLRI010000001.1:11754856-11770442 GCA_034781795.1 Crypturellus tataupa
ACCCCAGGACCCCATTGGCCTTCTTGGCCACGAGGGCACACTGCTGCCTCATGGTCAACCTGTTGTCCACCATGATGTCCAGGTCCTTGTCTTCAGAGCTACTCTCTAGTAGACTGGTCCCCAGCCTGTACTGGTGTCTAGGGTTGTTTCTCCCCAGGTGCAGGACCATGCACTTGGCCTTGTTGAATTTCATGAGGTTTCTCTCCGCCCAGTTGTCCAGTCTGTCCAGGTCCCTCTGGATAGCAGCGCAGCCCTGTGGGGTGTCAGCTACTCCTCCCAGCTTCGTATTATCAGCAAACTTGCTGAGAGTGCACTCTGTATCTTCATCCAGGCCATTGATGAATAAATTGAACAGGACTGGGCCAAGGACTGACCCCTTGGGGACTCCGCTCAACACAGACCTCCAACTAGACTCCGCACCGCTGATTATCTGAGCTCTGCCATCTAGCCATCCACCCTCCACTCATCCATCCCACACCTCTGGAGTTTGTCTAGGAGGATGTTGTGAGGAACGGTGTCAAAAGCTTTGGTGAAGTCAAGATAGATGAAATCCAACACTCTGCCCTCATCTATCCAGCTAGTCATCCCATCATAGAAGGCTATCAGATTAGTCAAGCGTGATTTCCCTTTTGTGAATCCATGCTGACTACTCTTGAGCACCTTCTTGTCCTCTGTGTGCCTGGAGACAACAACCAGTATGAGCCGTTCCATCACTTTTCCGGGGACAGAGATGAGGCTCACTGGCCTGTAGTTACCCGGATCCTCCTCCTTGCCTTTTTTGAAAACTGATGTGACACTGGCCTTCTTCCAGTCCTCCGGCACCTCCCCTGTTCTCTAGGATCTTTCGAAGATGATGGAGAGTGGCTTGGCTAAGATGCCTGCCAGCTCACACAGCACTCGGGTGCATCCCATCAGGGCCCATAGATTTGTGTATATCGAGGTTCCTCAGGTGATCTCTTACCCAGTCTTCCTCTACCCAGGGCAAGTAATCACTAAACAAGTTCAGAAATACTTTTGGAAAGAGTATAACGAATCCTTCAAGAAATTGATGAATGAATGGATTAATTTTCACTAGTGGTGGAAAAAAAAAAAATGTCCATTATTATGGATATTTATTATGTCCACTAGACTCTTAAATTGGAGATCCACAAGTTTACCAGTTACCTTGACTACTTCAGCAGGCATTATGTAATGCATATCTACTCCGCAGATATAATAAAATCCCAATAGAGATAGGGAATCAGAACCCTGACTATTATTTTATCGGGATGGACTACTATACATTTTGCTGAGGGATGAAGTGAGTTGTGCTCCACATACAGGAAATACTTGTGGTAGCAAATATTGAGCAGAAATATATTTTTCACTTTTCGCTATTCAAATCACAGTTGGAATAGGTTTGCTGCATTTGAAATTAAGCATTTGTTCTGCTCTTGTCGAGAATATAGCTGGTACTGTAAAAAGCCTCAGAAATATCTGCTTTAATCAAACCCGCAGAATTTAAAATTTTCTTTTGTATAACAAGTGAAATCTTCTTTTCAAACAGCCTGAGAAAAATATATGTAGGTTTTTTCTGCTTTTCTGAGAGGAAAACATTTGCAAATAATTTGAATTCTTGATAAATTCCTGTTCTAAATTATCAATTTGTAGATTCAAGGTAAAACTCTTGATTCAATGCCTTTAGAGATTTCATATTACCTCATATTATGAAAATATAATTATCGAAAACCACTAACTGGCACAACCAGGATGTTCAACATGAATGATAGAGGTCCAGTACCAAGGAATGTTTCCTGACATTGTTTATTTCCTGAGATAGATATAGCATAGTAACAGACAATTCCTAGAATATGAAGAAAGATAATGTAAAAAACAAGCTTATGTTTGTTTTTCCAGGGTCATACATCTTCACTGGAAACTGTTTTGGATTCATTAACTGGAGATTAAATATGATAGACAGAGTGGATTCTTCTGAACATGCAAAGAGAGTCAAAATATTGCATTTGGCCCACTGTGAAATGAACCATTCTTGAGTTGCATATAACCTACTCTTATCCTGAAAACATAGACTGTTTTGGAAGAAATATATTTTTGGCAAAATGAGATTATTACAGATATTTAACTTTCATCTTGATTTTTAAATTACACTTTTGATTAGCTACCTTTTAAATAATGATTGAAGCACAATAATCTCCAAATGTTGGTGGATACTGGAAACATCTAATTGATGTGGCATATTTTAGAATTTAAGAATGGATAAAACTCTTCTGATACTCTGAGATACAGGTTATTGTAGCAATATCTTCTTGATGAGAAGCTGAGCTACTGAAATAATCAATGTTTCTTCTGATCTCTGTGTGAGAGAATGATTTATATTCCCTTTGAAATAAAAGCCAAGAACAGGGCAAGAAAAGCTGTCACTTTGCGCTCTTTATTGCCCTCTTTGCCCTACCTCAGATATCAAAAAAGATATTTCACCACAAGATCACATAGTTGTCATAGGTGAGACTGGTAAAGAGTCTATGTAAGGAAACTAGAAAGACTTTCATGCCTTCAGAGAGATTGGAAAGAATGAAAATGGAAGAAATAAAATATTGTGGAACTGCAGCTGTTGGACTAATGTGAGGTAGATTGCTCCCAGAGAAGAACTCTGGGAGACAGTCAGGACATTTCTCACGAGCATAGCCTCTTCCATCAAAATTCTGTATAGATTATTAGAAGTCAGTTTTTAAAGCAGGTTTGTTAGGCTTTTCTTCAAAGCAGATCAGAGGATTTACTCATGAAGTGTTTGAATTGATAGGAATCTTGTGGCAGCAGCCTTAGCTCTGCTCCAGAATGTACCAGCCCTCATTTATATCTCAGTATTCTATAAATATGAAGTAGACTTGTCAACATTAAGAAATTTCATATTTGCAACAGCAAGAAGTTCTGAGATAATAGATTTCATCTTTAGTGTTAGTGCAGTGAAAAAATCTTGACTAGTGTGTATTGTTTGTGAGTGTGGGTAATTGACAGTGCTGGAGGCTGTTACAAAGCTAAAGGTTGGTTATCCAAGGTTTAATTTCTACAGCCTTTGCCCTTCTGTGTGTCTGGATCAATCTGTCTGTCCCAAACTGTGCTCCAGAAGGTCCTCCCTCTTGCCTGCTAGCACTGTTCCTGGTTTTATTCATTACATCCAAGGAGAAAGCAACTTCCCTCCTCCTAAAGATTCTCCAGACCCTGTGATGCAGTTGTCAGGACAAGGCAACCAGGCTGCCTTTTCATCCTGCCCACATAGCCTCAGGCTCTTCAAAGGAATATTATAAGTAGTACATGGTGAACAAACAAAACATATAAATAATTTGTGTAGGGTTAATACCCCTCCTGTCATTCTAAAGACTAGATGCTGCTTTGAGGCTTTAGCTTAGGCAGGGATCTCTTCATGTTTGTGTGGAGAAGCAGATGTTTACTTATAGATTTAATCATATGAAATCTAATTTTCACCATACAAGAAATTGTTTACAGAGATTAAAAGCTTGTAGTCTTCAGAGGACATTTCTATTAAACGATTGGTTAACAAGAACAATTGGTAAAATTGACATACCATCAAAATACTATCTATTTAGTCATTAGAGAGAGAGATTATTTATATATTTATTTATAGATTTATCTGGGTAGGAGATAGCTCCCCTAAATATATCCCTAGGTGTAATATTTGTGTATTTAAAGCTGTACCTTGACGTGCATTCTTTCAAAAAACCCGGTAAATGGTTGTCAGGAAATTCTTATCCTGAGATCAAGATTAAATGAAACACTTGGAAACACAGCCTGATCTGTGGATTGTCTGTATGAACATCCTATCACCTTGAACACGGTTAAAAAAAATTTGGAGCTGAATGAACTGTAGGTCATTTTGGGACAAGATTTATTTCTAGAAAAGTGTTTTAAAACCTAGAAACTGTTTGATTAATTACTATGTAGCAATGCTTGATTTTACCTTGATGTTTGCCTAGAGTTAAATTATCTTTGGAGAAACTGGTAAACTGCAAGCATTTCATTTTCAAGAAGAGAAGTACTGAAATAAAACACTGTTTCTAGTTTTATATTGGCCCATACAATAGGAAGAATATTGAAGCAGCATGTCAAAGGTGTGGCTCCCCTGGGTTGCATAGTCTAGTCTAAGAGGTAACTTGTTTCAAAAAATATTTTTCTCGTGACAAACATCCCCAGTTAGATTGTCCTTAGCATGTAATAAGACAGCGGGCAAGTGTCAGAAGTTTCCCAAAGTTTTGTAAAATGGACCTCTGAAGTGCTCCAGTCACTGCTATAGTAAGGAGAGGTGAAAACATTCTGTGAAATTCAGAAGGGTACCTGACAATCTTTTTTTGCAGAGAACACTATTGCGGCAGGGATAGAGTCATGAGTTTACATGTAACATTTCAAAAATATGAGGAAATACGTGCAGACTATGTGGAAATTTTGAATAATTCTCAGGGTGTGACCTTAATTTTATTTTTTTTTAATTAGTCTGAACAGCAAAGTGAATATATTTATTTTCTGGTCAATATAATGTGTGTCAGTTCAGTGCAGCAAAAATAACAGACTAATTTATAGGAGAACATAGTGTGTAAAACACATTTTGCATTAGAAACATAATTTACTGAAGAACCACTGTGGTGCAGACCCTGAATGCACAGTCAAAATGGTTATGAATAGCAGAAGTCAAAACTCCTGGAGGAAAAATCTTATTTCCTTTCTATTTATAATAATATTACTGCTGAACTGTATCTACAGTTTTTCTTCTTTATGGTAATTCAGTCATTCTGTTACTCTCTGCTACCATTGTGTTGATAGCACTTGCAGAAAATAGAGTCTATCATGCGAGTTAGTGTTAACCGCCCCCAGCCTCCTCCCTCCTCGCCAAAAAAAAAAAAAGAAAATGTTCCCCTGTGCAAATAGTATAGAATCTAGGGAGAAAGGTGATATATCCCTGAAGAAATTATTATATTGATCAAAAGTTGAATCATCAGACAATGTTGGATTGTCAGCCTGCTGTCAAATTTTCCATAGACATCATAGAAAATAATTGTAACATTTGAGTTGAAGAAGATTTAAACAGGATATTTCTACACAAAGACTATCCCAAGCCTGAGAATCAGCACAGATGAGTGAAGATGTTTTCTTTGAAAAGCCAACCAATGACTTCAGGACTCAATATCTTGATGGAAACATAAGTTGTTCGATTACTAGGAAATAATAAAAATTTCATACACTAGAAAGACTGTGACTGTGAGGATAATCCCCCAAAATAGGGAGATACAGTTAAAATATGTAATGGACTGAAAAATTAAAGCCTTAGAGAATCTTTTGACAGATGAAAGACTACTTTTGTAAGTGTAAAGAAAATATAATTATCAAAGAGGAAAACATCAAAGAAAATATATATAAAGTATATTAAAAAAGGCCTTTACTGTGGGTCTGTAAAATGACATTTAATAATTAAAAATCTATTACAAAGATTTATTAAAGATTCCTTATGGTAAAAAGCTTTAAGAATTTTTTATTGTTGTTATTGTTTTCATGCTTATCTTAATTTTGAAATGCTTCTGCTTTCCAGGAAAGAACATTGTTAAAACAAACACTAGAATTTAATTAGTAATTACAATATATAATCAATTTTATTTTAAGCATATAGAATGAACCTCATGAGGTTCAACAAGGATCAGCGCAAGGTCCTGCAGCTGGGGAGGAATAACCACAGGTACCAGCACAGATTAGGGGTTGACCTGCTGGAAAACAATTCTACAGAGAGGGATTTGGGAGTCCTGATTGACAAGTTAACCATGAGTCAGCAGTGTATTCTTGTGGCCAAGAAGGCCAGTGGGATCCTGGCTGCATCAGGAGGAGCATTACCAGCAGGTCAAGGGAGGGGATCCTGCCCCCTCTACTCAGCTTTCATGAGGCCACACCTGGAGTATTGTGTGCAGTCCTGGGCTGCCCAGTACAAGAGGGATGTAGAGCTTCTAGAGAGGGTCCAGCCACAAAGATGATTAAGGGACTGTAGCATCTATTGTACGAGAAAATACAAAGCGACCTGAGCCTGTTTAGCCTGGAGAGGAGAAGATTGAGAGGAGTTCTTATCAATACATACTAATACCTAAGATAAGAATGTAAAGAAGATGAGGCCAAACTCTCTTGGTGGTAGCAAGTGACAGGACATGGGGTAATGGGTGTAAATCAAAACATAGCAAGTTCCATCTCCATGTGAGGAAGAATTTTTTTTTACTGTGAGGGTGACTGAGCCCTGGAACAGGCTACCCAGAGAGATTGTGGACTCTCCTCCTCTGGAGATCTTCCAAACCGTTTTGGAAGCGACACTGAGCCATATGCTCTAGGTGAGTTGGACATGATGATCTCTAGAGGTCCCTTCCAACACCAACCATTTTGTGATTCTGTGAATCGTCTTTCCAACCTGAAATATCTTCGGGTGTGCCAAGCTTGACTGGAATATATATACATATAAAAATCCTTCATTTTTATCTATGGCTAAAATAAAGAGAAAGGTTTTTAGTGGTTTCTTCTATAATTACTCCACATTATGTAAAACAAAACCATTTACCCAAGATTATGACAGTGTGATAGGACTCTCTGATGCTGAAATAATGGAAGTCAATGGCATAATATATATTTTAATTAAGTTGAGGTTAAATGCTTGGGAGGTGTCTTTGAATAGCTGATGGTATTAAAAGATTTAAGAGGCCAAAGCAGATTTCTTACATATATTGAGAAAGAAATTTCCACTATCATTTAGTTTAATAACTTGAAAAGATCAAAGGTCTCTCCTCCTTCTGTTTTGCATTCCACCTATTTATCCCATTAAATGTCAGTAGAATAATCAACAGTTCTTTTAGAGTACCAGTTCTTATGTTCAGGAAAAATATGAGATAATAAGAACAAGGAGAAAATCAAATAAATATTTTCAAGGAGTAGTCATCTCTATAAAAAAGTAGGAACAAATTTAGCAATAATAAACTGTTCCCAAAAATAATGCCATAACAGAAGATAAAATAATAGGGCTTAAATTTTCTCCTGGTCTATTTTTACTATTTGATGAATTCTGTCAACAGGGTCCTTTAACCAGGCCAACAGAAATCAGTCTTGATCTAAATTTTCCACTACACACAGGATAGGCATGCTTTGAGATAATAACTAATAAATAATTACCAGATTAAGCTGACTACATGTGTTGGTCCAATGACAAATATCATTCTCTCTCAACTGAAATTAGCATGTACCCTGCATTAGCCTAATAGGAGAAGAAAACACCATGTTTTTATGCAGAAAAATTGATCTAAATTTTAAAACTTTGTCACACAGAAATGATTGCTTTACATGCATTATAGAGGTTCCTTACTTTCTTCTGAATCTGCTTATCATGACAGCACTTGGAAATCAACATACAGGGCAGTCAGATTTGGTGTGTCCAACTGCATGTGTCTGTTCTGCTGCCACTGCAGAGAATGGGCAGATAAGGCAGCACACAAACACCCTCCAACATAACTGGCTGCAATTGCAGCTCACATTAACAACTGCACATTTGTCCCTTTATGACGCACCTCTTTCCACAGAACCTGTGAGAGTCCCATGAAATAAATATTCAAATATATACCATCTTCTATTTTTTTCTGTAATATCTCCCTGAGTTCAGAATTTCAGAGGAGATACAGTAATGTATTCTGACCATTACACAGAGCAATTGTTGTAAGCATTCATACTGTTGAAGAAAGAGAGAAAATCCACTTAAATCTCTTTAGTTTTCACAAGAATTAGAGCTCATACAAGTGTGGCATGTATTACAAATTCTACTCTGCAATGTATCCTTAAATATGTAAACCTATTCTTACCTTCCTGGTAACTATTCATTTAAAAAACAAAATATTTCATTATTTCAATATTTACTTTTTTTATTTTACCTGAATCTGTCCGACATTTGAGAAAAAGAAGAAATAAAAAGGGCATAAACTTCTGTCAAACGTCAGTTAATGTGAAGCAGTGAAGATAAGGCAAATGTAAGTCAGTTCTTAGGAGATTTTCTGACAAGTTGTATATAGACTTCAAAGAGTCCTAGTGAAATTAATGACTTTCATGTAATGCAAGGCACAATTATAAAATCACTGAAGTGGAACACCTGAATTCTCCTAAATGTACTTAATAAGAGAGTATTCATACATGTTTACAGCATTTTCTAAGGTTTTCTTTACTTTTAACCAAAATGTATATAGATTGCATTTAGCTTTTTACAATAAATAAATAATCTCCCAGTTCGTAGAAAATGACACATAGATAAAATGCATTTAATCTATTTTTAATCTGCATTTAATGCTGAAAAGCAATATTAGTACTTCTTTTTTCACTCTACTTTCTACATTTTTTTTTTTTTTTTTGCAGGCCAGCAAAGTAGAAGAAGGGTAAGAGCATCTGCAGATTTGGGGATTATGCATGCTATCTTTCATTCCATCTATGTGTTAGTCACAACCTAGGCATTAGTCAAAATGATAGAAAACAGTGCAAATTAGATGGCATAATAAAATAGTCTCAAATTAACACATTTGCTTTAACATTTGTTCACACACAAAATTTTTCCAACTGTCAGATGATCCATTAGGCTGTCTAAAGAGTTTTAGGCTACTTCCAAACTGCACATATTACTAGACCATAGAAGTGTAAGTATATTAAAAGACAACACACCTGCTGATTTGGATCGGTAGTTCTTTGGATGACTGCAACTGGTTAGCAGACCCCTGCCATGACTACACATTTGTTCGGGACCCAAAGTAGTTCTCAGGCTAATCCCACTGTCACTAAACAGGGCTGGTAGGGTGAGGCATCATTTGAAGGTTGCCAGGGGGACTATTAGCAGTTTGGTCGTGACTAAGTAGAAATTCTCCTTACTTACTACAGAGCAAAACACCAGTGATCACAGTGGATGTCCAAAAATATGGAGAGCAGCCCTGCAAAATGAGAGCCAGGATGTCAAGAACCTAGAAAGAAGATGAAAAAGACAGAGATGCCAAACTCAACAGGATGGAGGAAAGCCTTGGAGAGCACAGCTAGTGAAGTCTGGCCAGTTCCCACTCAGAGAGGTTAATACAGCCAGGAATTTCAGCTGTTTGGAAAAGATAGTATAGCCTCCAGGCTCCTGGGGTTGTGGTACTGGTTCACAGGTCTATAGATTAGGAATATTGAATTGTTTGAAATGACTGGCTTCCTTAAATGAGTGCCAAAGAGACACTCAGGACTCAGGCAGTCAGGAACTATGACTTTTGACCCCACATCCCATAGTTAGAGGAACTTGCACATCTTGACTTTAAAATTTTAATTGCAATATCTGTCTAAAAAATCTATCTAAAACTTTTTAAGCATAACATTTGAATGTGCTTGCTATATGCTTCCCTTTGCATTAGGGATTGGTGTTACTTTTGGCTAGGATCCTTGTGTTCAGTATGTTCTTGTTTTAGAAGGCAGAGGATATTTTGTCTTTAAATTCATTATCTGATTTTGGCATAGAATACAAAACCTTTAAAGCAGAACCCTCATAAAAACACAATACAATACCCAGAAGGACAAAGCTTTTAAGAGAAGATTAAGAAGTGAAATATTTAAAAAAAAACGGGTTTTATAACAAAGTTTATATTGCACCAGGCAAGTGCAAACTCATTGCCCCAGGCAATAGAAAGTTGATTGATGATATCATGATGACAAATGAATTCTCATTTTGAATTCTGTCTTCTAAGTAATTAGTAATGTCATCAATATCATTACTTACTCTGCTTTCAACTTCATCAGCAAGCTATTCTCTTTTTGCTCGTTTTTCAGCTTCGCCTTTCTGTGTTTCAGAGAGAGGCTAGAACTGCAGTGGGGACTAGCAACTACCCAAGAGAGCAACAAAAAAATTAAGTTGTCGGGCAGAATTGGTCTGTTGAAAGGCTGAATTACATTTTAAGAGCAACTGCATCATGGTACTTTTAGCTGGACACTAACCTGAGCATTAGTGTCTGGCATTTGTCTGAATTATATGTAGAAATTGATTTAATGGGAAGAAGAGATAAAATTAATGAGGAATAATTAATGTTTATTACTGAGGAAATGACTGTGAAACAAAGCCATATTAAAAATATCTTCTCATCTTATTTTCTCAGGTTCGTGTTATTGAAGGCAACATTGCCAGGGAAGATGACTAAAACATTGCCAACAGGTATTTTCCACAAGCTTCTACTGGCATCAATTTTTGAAAAGAACACAGACAAAATCAAAATATTTTCTTCTTTTTTTCCATAAAATAAAATAAAATAATTCTAAGTGAAAAATTTCAAATGTTCGCAATGACATTTTGCAACTAAAATAAAATATGAGCATTTTTATAATAAACGAGGAGAGAACATAGGACTGACAGGCTTTATGCTGTCCTTTTCTCTGCAAATAATTTTATGTTTTAAGAGAAGTTATAGACACTCTTTGTTTTTGTTTGTTTGTTTTCAAAGTAGTTTAAGCATTGTATTAATTCCACGACATTAGGATTTTTTGAGAGATTATCCTCAGATTTACCCACATAAATTGCTATTTGGTATGTTAGTTCAAAATTAAGACTCATTGTTACATTCTGGGTACCTTAAATGCACAGGTTCCCTTCAAATAGTATATTATGGTTTTAGTTTAGATAGCAAGTGTGATTTTAGATTCTTTTGGGTATCTTGTATGGACTGCAGCTTTTCTCACAAAAGGCAGCTTATTTCCTGTAGGTTACGTGTGATAGCTGCCAGCCCATACAGATGGTCTCCGATATCTCACAGTCAACACATACATATACATACACATATATATACACACACACATATATACATATACACATACCTAAATATATGTATTGTGTATGTGTAAATAAATACATATTTAGGTGTGTATATATATCTAGGTATGTATATACTACTAAAGATCTATATATTTAGATATTTATATGTGTATGTGTGTATTTTTTTCTGGAAATCTGAAGCAAAGCTTGCCATAGAAGCTTGAGATCTTTTAATACATGGTTTTGCTCAACATAACTAGATTTAAGTTTCTTAGTTTATGTGTGTGTATACATACAGACATAGGTATATGGATAGATATAGATCAGTTACAAATTTGGCTGTTTGGAAAGAATTCTAACAAATTAATTGGTAGCAATGAAGGATGAAAGAAAAAGGATTCTACTTAATTTGGGAGTCCTTCAGAACAAAGAGCATACAGCTTTTAGTTAATGCAATTGGATTCCAAAATATTCAAAGGAGAAAAGGTGTTTCAGTTAAGATGCCCTTCAAAATTTGTATCTTTTCTCTATTCTTTTGTTTGTGTTCCAGCTTTGAATCACAGTTTTAATGGCACTAATTTTGGATTCTCCAGGATTGGAGAACTGTATTTGGATTCTCATCTGACATTTCAACAATATATAAAAACATTTTGGTTTTGATGATAAATTATTGACCTTGTTTTGTCCAAGGCAAGGCAGAAAAAAAAAATACGAGTTTTCCACCATGTCCCATTTACATTGCAATTAAAAATTTCATATACTTTTCTAAATACATCTAATCCATCTACTATGTTCCCACTAGGCAAATGAAAGACCTATTCTTAGATATAAAGTCAATCCTCTTAGAAATGCATTCACAATCAACTTTTATCTGTATCAAATTGTAGAATTCCTAAAACTGTCTTTCTGCCAGTTTCTTGAAGTGAACCGGAGGAAATGGAGTTAAGGTTACTGACAGATGATGAAATCTAAATATAAAATAAATATCTGTCTTTTTTTATTGTACTTGCTCAATACTATCAGAAATTGCTCAAAACTACCATCATTAAAGATCAGTTTATATAGCTGGAGTATCCTTCAGTTTGTCTTATGTGCGATTTTATTTATCCTAGTGAACCCTAAAAAGAGTGAAGGCATCTTACACAATGGTAGGTTCTTTCAGTTTACTGAGTTACAGGGATAATGGTCCTTGATTGATATAAAATTTCATTTTTTTGCTATGAGTTCTTCTATTTTTCATTAGTGATTCATTTAGAGCCTTGTTTTTTATTTGTTTGTTGCTGTTCGTTCGTTTTGTTTTCTGTACTCATGAGTTACATCAGTTTTAAAGATAGAATTTAAGAAAGGAAAAAAGTCTATAGCAAAATTCAAATATCATGTCCTCCCTTTCTAGAAATTCATGACTTAATTTTAGTCTAACAACTAGTTTCAAGGAAAGAGCTGCTGGCTGGGCTGCTAATAGGCAAAATTTCATAGTCGGCGTTAATCGAGCCTCTTCTATGCATGCATGACAACAGAGAGGCACGACAAGAGAAAAACAGTCATAGCATGAAAGGAAATTTTGACTGCAAATTAAAAACTAATAGGTAAAAAACAAGACATGCTCAGCCATTTTTAAACTTTCTTGTTATACGTGTAAGAGAATAAAGATTGACAGTGCAGGCCCTATGGTTGTTTCCAATCCCACTGCAAATCAATGCTGACAATAGCTGACAAACCCAGTGGCTCAGAACTGCAAAGGCAGAGGGTCTGATAAAGACTAGGCTTAGGCACTCCTTCTCATTCAGACTCTTTGACAAGCAACAAAGGGAATTTTAAGGTAAATATCGTTAAGTCAGACAAAAATCTCTTTGTTTTGAGAACAATTGGTATCCACTAATTTCAGTCTTGTTTAAAGTGTCTGCTTAACCCGAGGTTAACCGTTATTTGAAAGGTCAAGAGGGAGCTTTACAGTGTATTTTACCCCTTGACATGAGTGTTAATGCTAGCTTAATTAAAATCCACTGTCATAGTTTGAAAAGGATTAATTTGAAACACCTCCACAGGGAAATCATATCCTTATGGATATTTCCAGTCTGAACTGGTCTCAAATAGCTGAAAGAGCAGATTTTTCTTGAAGTAGAATGTACTTACAAAATGTAAGGAAATGTGCAGAAATACATATTGCAAGGAAAAAAGCATTAAAAAGTGACAGATTTGCCTTGTAAAAGAGATGTCTTGATTTTCAAAATGTTTAATCTGTAAACAATACAAAAAGATATAAATTCTGTTGGTGTTAAGAGCAAAAACATTATTACATATTTCCCTAAAATTTTAAGCAAGTAGCATTTTTAAGCCATATTCACTTCAGTTTAAGGTAAACATCACTGCAGGTAAGCCATCTATCTCAATATATAAGAAAAATAATATTTTTTTTTTATGTTTAAGAACCTTCCTCATTCTTTTTTTTCTGAAGTACAATAATAGCTAGTCTAGGGATTCATTTATCTTAATCCCCCTTTTCTGGAAACTAATAGTGATAAAACTGCAATCCGCTTCAAAGGGGATTCCTGTTAAATGGTGGAATAGGTTTCTCTTAGAGCTCTGCCTTATAGAGTCAAGATCATTGGCATTTATGCCATAAGGCAGGAAAAGTATTATCTAACATTTTGAGGTATATTTCCACCACACTTTCTATGACGCTATGGATCTACTATCAGAGCCATCTGAGTCAACTCAGACAACCTATTTAACATTTCCCTATAGTCTTTGGAATAGGTGGAAGTGAGTTAATATAGTAAATGTTTTTCTCCATCTGTTTTGAAAAGATAAACAATAATCTGTCAGTAAAGATGCATATACTCTGTTCAACATCTGTCTAGAATGTAGCAAGTAGTTAAAAAAACAAGCGAATAATGATATTAAGTGAATTTGTGAAAAGAACTATGTCATCTGGGAACAAAAAAAGATGAAGCCAAGGTTCTGAGGAGACTTAGATGTAATGTGGCATGGGAAGCAAGGAAAGGAGGCATAGTGCTGGAAGATATCACATAAGGAACTGGAAAAAGAAACTCATGTGAGGCAAGTGATGGGAATGTACCGGATGGGAATGGTCAATATGTCAAGAAGATGGTAATAAGGAAGCTATAAAAAGCTCAGTTAAGAATCAGTCAAGGTTCTATGTGTGACAAGCAGAAAAATAAAGCAAAAGCTGAGATTGGACATGAGAATGAGAAGGACTGTATAGAAAGAAGGCAGCTATTGTATGTTTGTTCATGAAAAACCATGTTCTTGCAGTTTGGGTGGATATGGGATTGAGTTTTGGGGCTGGAATTGATTACATGATGGAGGTTACGAATAGTCAGACTATTAACAACCTCAAGTCTCTGCAGAAAGAAATACTTTGAAACCAAATAATGTTTTTGTTTTAAAAATAAATTCTTTTCTTTAAATTATGTGATGCATTCCTAATTGACAAGCAATTGATTATTTTAGAATTTCCTCTAGTTACTAGGCACCTAAGTACAGCTGAAATAATAGGGAATTAAGTCTTTTTTATTTCCTAAGTGTTGTAAAAATTTTTCTCAAGTAAAGGTAGTGGGGTTTGATTTTTGGTCTCTCCAATCACCATAGCTAATTACAGCTCAATGACATCAATGTTTTTTTTTTTTTTTAAAAATAGGATTTAATTGTTTACTGCTATTGCTGTTACTGCAAGCTAATCAAATGATTTATGCTATAAAATTAGAAGGGCAATCAGTTTAGAAAAAGCAAAGCAATCAAAACTTTACTCGTGACCTATCTCATACTTGTCTCCTAAAGGACTAATACATCACAGACTGAATGCATGCAGGTATGTCAGTTCCAAATTTTGTCGATGCTGCTAAAGTTATAATTATATTTTGGGTTATGCTATGAAGGACATCAATTTTTGTTGCATATTTCCTTATCTATGGGAGACAGAAGACAGTTCTTCGTGTGTTGTGTCGTGTCTGTCACTTAATAGAACCAAGGCATGCGGACATCATGGTATGGTGAAGACTTGCAAGAAAACTTCCTATTTCTTTATTTGCAAAGGATTATGTTGTGGAAGATGTCACCACTAATTTTGTTTCTTTGTATAGGAAATACTGGCTTATGAAATTATTAACATATTATGCAAATCATACTAACATCCAAGAAGGATTTGGCTTGATAGGCAGAGTGCAAATTCCATTATAATCATAACTGAAAATAGAGAATTTAAACTCTGACCAGATGTGGAGGTTATGGATCAAAAACTATGAATTCCTACACGGCAGGTCTATAATTATAGATATGTAAGTAAAATTCACAAGGGTGCTAAAAGCAAGACCCACAAAAGCACTTACATATTTTTCTAGGTCCATAACTACAGACAGTCAAATCACAAAGACTGCACTTTTTCTTAGGCAGTACTGGTTCTGTGTTTTCGTATGAAAGACACATTTCAGCATAATGCAGGAACAGAAATCACCCAGAGTGACAATCTCACTTTGCATTCCAGTTCCCGCTCTTTATAGTGCCTGTATATATTCTAAGCATTTTCTGCATTCTAGGCATTTCCTCATAACACTTCTATATTATTTTGACCAAATAAGTTGGATTATTTGAATTTTCAATGGGATTTGTTCTTTTGGAATTTATTCTTCTAAATCACCTAAGATTTTCATATTAAGAGGATTTCCATTCCTTCCTTCCTTCCTTCCTTCCTTCCTTCCTTCCTTCCTTCCTTCCTTCCTTCCTTCCTTCCTTCCTTCC
>JAWLRI010000001.1:11771913-11787357 GCA_034781795.1 Crypturellus tataupa
TTCCTTCCTTCCTTCCTTCCTTCCTTCCTTCCTTCCTTCCTTCCTTCCTTCCTTCCTTCCTTCCTTCCTTCCTCCCCTGCCTCTCTCTCTCTCTCTCTCTCCCCACTCCCATGCCAAACATAAAATCTCATGTATGTTCTTGAGAAAGGAGACTGCTCTATTCAGTAAATAGATGAGGAATATTTCGACCCTTTTAAATGAAAGCCTTTGAGTCAGTGAAATATCATTCGTTACCAAAGAGATGGAGTTGTTATTTATTTATATAGATTTGAGGTAAAGGGGAAAGGAGAAGCATACTGGGGAAGTATCAGCACTGGAGTATGGTTATATGTTCTCCAGGTATGTGCATATAGCTTTTTTTAATGTTCTATGGAAAATTTGCTAAGTGAATTCTGCTTCTCTATGTGAAATCTGGCTGCCATACTAGGTAGAAATGTAGAATTTGCATGCTGTGAGGGAATGGGAGCAATGAGTGCTTGGTCATTGGACTGCTAAGAATAATGTGTTAGATGGCATGGCAGATGATAGAAATATCTCAGTAATACACAGAAAGCTGAATTTCTTTCCCATATTTCTTCTTCCACCAAAGATGAATAGGTTGAAACTTCTGTAGCATCCCCACAGTAATGATCTGAAGCTCTCTTTGGAGCTTGTGGTGTATCTGCTCCAGCATTTTGCCCGGTAGTTTGGTTTTAAGAGATTGTATATATGACTACTGAATCACTTGATGCACAATATAATACAATGCACAATATTTAATAATATATCTTATTTGAAGCTCAGTGGTGCGGGATTTTTCCTCTTCTGACCCCCATGTGGCAAGCATAGCTGTTTGATGCATGATTATTGGCATGTGACATCACGATGTATGACAAAGGATATGACTTTGTACTATACAACCATGTGGGATGGAAGTGTTACTGTGAGGAAGTGCAAACTGAAAGCCAAGTGTGTGAGACTCTTGCTCATTGTGTGAGACTCAAGAGGTCTGCTCATAACATATTAAAACATTTTCTAGATATCTTGGTTTTATAGGAGCATAATACAAGGTTACTAACAAAGAGAGAGATTTAAAGTCAAACTGCAGAGTCAGGTATCATTTTAAAATTATATATATATGTATACCTATACATACACATATGCATATATGTGTATGCAAGCACACACATGCAGGTAGATATACACAGATATTTTACTTTCTTTAATTCTAAAGTGAATCTCAATTGTAAAGAACAAAGTAGTTTAAAGTTCCCATTAAGAACACCAATAACACCAAATATAACAAGAAATACAACAGACTTCCAAAAAAGTATAAACCTAAAGCTATTAAAAAGGTTGAATGTTAAATATTCAGTTTTATTCTTATAGATCCTTTTTATGGTAATGCTCATTTAACTTTTCCTTTAAATGTTAGACTGAAAGGATTCCAGCTTTCTCTGCCCTTCCAAATAACTTTAGCAAAGAAGCCAATTCATTTTCCTCCAAATATACGAGATAAAATTCATTTCTAGAGTGAAACATCATGTTTGATATGCCAAGTTTTAGTCTGTACAGAATTTTTAACATGGAGTTGTAAACTCCATGTTAAGACATATAATGAAAATGCTGACATTTTGATTTCTTTCTATATTTCAGTTTATTGTTGTTTCGTGAGCTTGTCATTTTTTTGAACATTTAATGCTTTCATTTCCTTCTATAAGACTGTGCTGTATGTTGACTCTAAGCAATCCAGATGTGCCTGTGTTCAAGGTATTTCTTTGGGCAGTGGGAAGGAAAATTGTAAAATTTAAAGACAAAAGCCGGTTTGTTTTTAAATGAGAAAGCTGAGAATAGCAGAGAAAATGACCACAAAATATATAGGCTGAAATCCCTTAAGATCACCTGGGAAGAACTTTTAAATTAGTTCCAAGATGACTAATGATATATTGAAATAATTCCCTTGACAGACAGAGGCAAGATTGTCACACACAAAATAGGATATTATGTCCTTCTTTAAATCTTATGGATATCTTTTAAGAACTGGAATTAGAGGAAAAAAAGATGAATAAGTGAACCACAATCAAATAAGTGATGCGATGATGCGACAATCATCAGCGTATTCTGTGGCTAAGATGATAAATTAGATCTGTGAATAATTCTGATCTTCAATTGTTAATTGTGCAAGCAATCATTTTGAGTTCACTTCTCTCACTTTCCAAATTTCTTCACAATATCAGGCTCAATGCAAGCTTTACTTTTACTAGGAAAATTGTCGATAAGGAATGGATCAATTAAACAGTAAAGTTTAAAAATAAGTTGTAATCAATCCAGTTTAAAATGAAGGACAAAGCAAAGAGTGAGCACAGATCTTTTAGTGAGAGAAACCCCTGAGGCACACTGATGGATGGAGAATACCCCACACACTAGGGAGGGCAAAATGTACTTCCTCATGTTCTATAATCCATTTTTTTTGCTGCCTTTCATATGTAAATAGTTACGATCAAAGAGGCAATGATTCATCTAGATTTAGTTCCATAAAGACTGAACTGTTGGGTCCTTGCACCTTCAGGACAAGTTCTGTGTTGATCTGGGCAAAACTCAGCCTAAAGAAAGACTTGGACTTTCTAAATATAATTTAGGAATTGAAATGAATGAGACTTGAAAGTCACCTTTAGGTGCCTGAGAATGGATTTAAAACCCTAGATTTAATCTTCTATTTTAGAAATATAATAATTTATTTTAATTAAAAAAAAAAAAAAAAAAAAGAACAAAAAGGAAAAAAAAAAAAAGGAATGGAATGAAATAAACCAGCTTTTCCTAGTTAATGCAAAGGAAAGTATTACAGTGGACTGTTCATTATTTAGGGACACCTACAGATAACAGCCTGCATTATCAGTATGCAATCTGTATTACATGATCTGCAGGAGTGGCAAAAAAAGCACATACCTGAAATTGATGGACAAAGTAGCTATGGAAAACATTATCCTTTCAAGGCATGCTCGGGATTATCTTTAATTACTTTATACTGCTAAGGGCAGGTTTAAAATATCGAACAATTGCTAATACATATATCTGAGCAAATGCTCTGGATGTAGGCGCAGCTTTTACTGATAAAAATGTGTTCCTTTGGATGTCAAATTCAGTTTCTTACGGAAATTAATCTGTATGACAAAAGCCCATGCTTAGTCAGAACGGCTGTGTCTACATTAGGGGCTTTGGTGATCTAAGAGTATCGTTAAAAATTCCCAAATGCCTGTAACTGACCTTGTGCCAGGCAAAGTTTCTAGGGCAGACCCAAGGTATAGTTGCCATGGTGACAAGGCAATTTAGAGTTATCTTGGTTATTGTAAACATTTCAGCTTAGTGTAGTGTTCTGTTTGAATGTTCTATTGCAATTCAAAAATGTGAAGAAGTCTTAAACCGGAACAAGGCAAATAAATTTCATAGGTGACAGCTCACGTCTAGAGCATAAAAACATTTTTTTATTTTTAATTAACATATATCAGTTCCACAGTGGAGGAAAACTGCCATACAAAAAAGTCTGGAGTGTCCTATTTCATTCTTCAAGTAAAAGGGCAAGAAAGATCATGTGTTACCTCTAACCAGACCGCAACTGTTATTGTAACTGTTAAGGTAAATGCTCATCTTGAATTGAAGTCAGTGGAATTACTTTATATGAATCAAATTAAAGGGAAAATATCCAAAGTTTTCTATAGAAAATTCTGGAATACATCCAGGGTTTCTATTTCTATGTAATATTTATTTTTATAAATAAACATTGTGATATTGTAGGTAAAACTGAATGATTATGGTATACTGTTCTGTTTGCATTTTATAGCAATAAAGTTCATCTTAATGATCAATAATGATTTTGCTTTAATTGAAAGGTTTCATAAACAATGATCAAGTACCAATTTTGAATTTTGAAAACTCATTTTTTTTTCTCTGATAAGGAGATGCGAAGCATCCCAGAGTCATAGTATTCTCTTGGTTAACTTGCTCTCAAGAAGAGAAATATTTTTGCTAGCATGCTAGAATGTATGTATATGCACATTCAAAGAACAAACAGATTCCCTCTGTAGTTTGGTGGCTTTGTATACAGTTGTACAAAGCTGATATCCTATGTCCTTAATTACCGTACACAAAGAGATATGTAAATGATGAACTAAGTTATTTAAAAGAAGTATTGTACCTTGTGCTAACTCACAGTAAGCTCTGTATAACACCTGAGGGACTAGACAATATGCCATGATAGTATAGAAAAAAGCAAACACATAATGACAAAGATTGGCATACATGTGACCAATAGGACTGACACCATCTCAAAGCAGTGCCAGATCTATCCTACATAATTTTGGAAAGGATCAAGCAGAATGTTGTAATCGACAGTGTCAAAGTCAGCATTCAGATCAAGAAAAATTAAAATGCTTGAACAACCCAAGCTGGACAGCATTCATAAATCATTAAAAACTGTAACTACAGCAGACTGTGCTGTAGCATGATTGAAAAGTCAATTGTTATTTCCCATAGAGTTTACTTCCTGCTAAACGGTGGTATAATTGGGAAGCTTTGACCTGCTTCAGGGTTTTATCCAAAAACAGCAAATCTGAAACAGCTTGATAACTACAAACTCCATTTGGAATCAAGGATATTTCTTTAATAATGAAGGTAATGCATTCAATTTTTAAATAAGATGGAGCAATTCCACAACTGAACAACACGTTGAGAGTTTGAATAAACACAAGAATTCCATAAGGAAAATATCTGATAACATATAGACAAGGAATAGAGTGAAAAATACAAATGGTAAATAGATAATTCTGGAATCACTTTTGCCATGATGCATAAATACCTTTATAAATATGAAAATGAGCTACACTTCTAAGAAATAGGAATGAGTAGCAGTGACAAATCATCTAGCAAGACTTAGGATAGAGATAAAAGTTCTTAGTGTCCCCATTTCTGGCAACATTTTTAGATTTCTTTGCAGCTCTCAGTTAAAATGACAAAAGTGTTATTTTAAGGTAGGTAAAATTAGAGAACAGTGTCTTAAAAGAGCTTTCATATACTTTAGAGTGTTTTTGTGCCAGAGACCTATATTTAAAATGAATTTGACTACCAATTGCGACTTGTGACAGCCAAACTCTGTCTCACATGGTATTCCGGGCACCAGCAGGTACTCAGTTTCTTTATTTCCTGTTCTGTGAATGTGCTTCTTCTGAATATGGTTTAAAATGCCTTGGTAATTTATTCTTTTACTATATTTAGTCAACATTCAAACAATATCTTAGACACTGAGGTATTCTTAACTAGAACCAAGAATATTTGAAATACAGACAGTTCTGCAGTTAACCGAAATCTATTTCAGGCAATAAAACAGCCTAAAACTAAATGAATAAAGTGTCTGCTTGATACTCATTAGCCTTGTCTTAAAAAGGCAGATACTATATTATCGATAGTATAGAATGATATACTGTATATTTCCTACAAAAGAAAAAGGCAGTGGACAGAAGTTAGATAGAACTAACCAGTTAACTTCTAAAAGTTAGACAGAACTATCTATCTAACTTATAGAACTAACAATTTTTTTTTTTAACATTCCAGTAATAAAAAATAGATTTATGTGTTTATTGTGATTATGGTACAACCATGGAATCTAAATTTATGTTGAAAAATAGACTGGTGAAATCCAAATCGGAAACAGAAAACCATGTTCCATTTAGGAATGTCATGGTTACACGCAAACTCAATTGTTTTCTTCTATGGTAAAATTCAATTTAAGCCTTTTGGTTTATTCCACCTGGAAACAAGGTTTCTCTTATACAGGAACAGATCGTATAACCATTTTCTAGTTATAGTTACAACAAATATTTTGAAATTCTGGATGGTATTACAGCCATGTTGAGGTAAGAGCAGAGTGAAAAAAAATCCTTTGTGGGTCTTTTTCGAAGAAGGGCACAAGAACTGCAGAGTAACAATCAATTAATATAGCATAGGTAAACACTGGCCCTAAGAAACAAGGAACATTTCTATACTTCACAATAGATGTATTAAAAATATCTTGTGAATCAAATCTAGCATCTTTGAAGGTTTGGGTTAGGGAATCAGAGAAACTGGGATTTCAATGAACATTCTAATGCACATTGTAAATAAGATTAGTTATTCAAATTTGTTTTAAAGTGTTTTTAAAATATAGTAATACAAAATCCTCCTTGTGAAATGCCCTGCTATAGTATTTTAAATTCTAGATAATTATGTTTCCCCCTTCAAAAACACTGAAATAGGAGCATATTTGCTTCATCTGTGTTATATTGTGAATGATCTTATTTTGTGTGTTTTTTTTTTTTTTCTATCTGCCTAATCTCTATGCTTGGCAGCAGCAGGAATCTAAAAAAAAATATTTCTGATGTTGATCAGAGAAGCTTTCAAGGTCATGCAAAGTGTAAATGCGATCCAGTCTCCACATGATTACACCAGTGAGACAATAGCCACTTCTTCACATTGGCAATTGTGAGGCTTCTCAAGCATGAACTATCACATTATTATCAATTCAAGACCATTTGATAAACATTCATTTTTCTAAAGTAAATAGCAGACTTAGATTCTCTCAACTTATTTCAGTGGATGCTTCTTAACTGTAAAAAAATATATATTGAAAAATAACAATGAAAGGTCAAAGCCCATACACGATCAATTAGCATTTTGCTGTTTATTGTGATTTTATGCATGGTTTAAAACTGAATTACCACTATATAGAGCTGAAATGCATTTATGCCCTTCAGGAAATTTTGTACATCAAAATTAAACTATATTATGAAAAGCAGAGACAATGCTAAAATATATTTTAAAAGTTGATTTTGAGTCCTGATTGTATGTGTTTGTGCCTTCTAATTATTCAATTTTGTAATAGTATTTTTTATTCATAGAATGATAACTCTGATTGCAATCATATTGTTTGTTTGTTTGTTTTGTCCTTTGCCAAGATTTCAGGGAAGTCTTCAGTAATTGACATCCTTTCACAGCACATGTTAAGGTTAATGAGAACTGCACATGCAAATGGTTGCAAGAGAAAAACCCTTAATTTGCTAACAGGTCATCTCTAGATCAGAGATTATTAAAGCCTTAGAGAGACACATGGCCATATCAAGTTATATAACAAGTGTTACAGTAAAAATATTTGGAAAACTGAATTTTCTGACTTTTTGTTTATTATTTTCCTTTTATTCCATGCATATGTTTGGTATATGCAAAAGAGACTCAATAGTAAACAAATTCTCATGCTTTTCTGCAAATTTCTTAGGGCATATTTGAGTTAGGTTAACTTGACCTGAAGGGATTGCTTCTTTGGAATCTAAAAGTAATCTGGGGCCTATGTTCAGCTCAAAAAAGATGATGTTTCCAAGATTTGTACTGGTTGTTTTTCACTGCTTTGAATACCAAAGAAAGTCTTAATTTTGAAATTAATAGTGGGAGAATTTTATGATCCACAGTCACTGCATACTGTATTGAAAGTGCTATTCATTAAGAACAGGCTTTTAAATACTTGTTTTTTATCTAGGAAAGAAAGCAAACAAACTTCTTCAACTTTTATTGATGTTAGAACAATCATCTGGATTCTTTTTGCATGCGGTAGTCTCAGACTTAGACACTTAAGCAACGGGAATTTGTCTGAGAAAAGGTAAGGTGAGCAGAATATGGCACCTGATACTCTTTTTGTGTAACATTGTTGGATTTAGTGTAAATTCTATCTGAACAAATGACAACATTATTTTAGCTTACATAAGCGACCAAATCTGTAAAAAGTCACACTTCCTATATGGGTGACATATATTTTCAAAATGTTTTGTGAGTTCTCTGAATGTTGGAAAATATTGCATCTCTTAAAGAGCAAAGTTCAGACCTTGCAAGCTGTTACAAATTAACCAGGAAGAATGCCTACTAGTTGCACTTTGTCAACTGCCTGAACTTTAGAAAGGTCCAGTTAAGCTACAACAGCTTTCACTGTCTGAATTTACAAGTTAATTGCAAAAAAAAAAAAAAAAAAAAATAGTAACACAGCTACTTTTATTTTTCTGTTAAATGTTTGAAAATGTCTCTTAATGTTATATCCCAGAAATGCTTCCTTTTAAACAGATAAATGTGCCTTTTGCATTATTGACAAGAACATACTTCATAATGCTGTCATTTGGGAACATAAGGAAGTGTTGTCTGACCTAAATATCTCATTTTATGATAGCAAAGAGGTTAAATTAGACTTTGTATTCTGCTTTCTCTTTCACTACCTTTCACATCTCTGTCCCTTGATTCTGCTCATACATTTTTTATCTTTAGCTCCTTGTTCCTTGTAGAAAAAGTTATAGGAACAAATACAGCTCTGTTTACTGGCAACAAGCCATCAGGTCTATTGTTCCTGAAAGTGGCATTTCAAGAGCTATATCTAATCAATATATATATTTATCCAGAAAATGAAGAGTTGAGACAGAGGGTCAAATAAAAGCTAGAATATATAATGAGAAATATTTTTATATACACAAATAGATATATACATAAATAGGAAAAGGACTAGTTGAAGGTGTTCATATTTTTGTAGCTTTCATAATGCTGATAATACTCTCCATTGTATTCTACTTTCTTCTTTATGTCATCTGTGGACATAATAGTAGTGTTGTGGGGCCAAGTACATCAACTCTGCAGAACACATCACACCACCAATTACGCTATGTAATTATTTTGGAAGCAGCACACACTATCATGTCTGTTTCTGCTACTGCTACTGCTGCGAAGGGAGAAAATTTTAGAATCTTACATCTCAAATCCACAAACAATTTGCTATTTTATATTCTATTTGACACATGTTATTTATCAGGAGCTTTGTATAAACCTAAAACTGTAAAATCCCACAAAAGTTATACAGAATAGTTTGATAGTAAATCTCCTGTAGCATGAGGTTCTTCAAAAAGTCCCATCATTTCAGTTCATGATGTAAATTAAAAACAATTCAGCATCTCCCATAAGATACTCAACCTTTTCAACCTCTGATGAACAAAAGAGCTTAAAAACAACAAGATCACTGCAGCAAAAGGATTTAGAAGATTTAGTGTCCAACTTCCATCAAATTTTAAGGCCTTTGCAGTGTTAAATTTTGTATGAACTGAATGGTTTGATTGGCACATTCATTTGAATGGACAATTAGAAATCTCTGTTCTTCAGGCTCTAGACTTAAAACCTTGAATAAAATAGGAAATTAGGAAAAGAGAAAGAACTTTGGAGTAGTGTTAATCAGTGTTTTCTCTTTATTTAAAAAAAAAAAGTTGCTAACTTCAGTGGAGTTAAAGATTGCAGCTCTACCTCAAGGCTAATGCAATCTTAATCTAAATTGAAGATCAGCATTGTTAGGGAGAAGAAGAAGATGACCATCTGACTGCAGAGAAATGTCTGATGGGAATCAGCAAGGACAGCAATGTACATCCTTGTTTTATCTTGCATCAAGTAACTGTGACAAAAGCTTCTGACACATCCAGCAATATCAGTAGAGGTAACTGTCATCTGATATCCAGGTCATCCCTACCTATTTGACCTTGCTGTAATGTAATCTTCACACACTTCCACATTTTAATAGGTCTAGGCAGATTTTTTTCATTTTGAAATTAAATTCCACTGATGAACTCCATCGTTAAATGTTCAATGTTTTGACTGTATCACAACAAAACTATCTTGAGCAAATTATGCTTCAGAAAAATTGTGTTCAAGGAAAATTTCAAAATTGGTTAGTGGTTTACAAAAAATACAATGGAATTTTCCTTAAATGAAATCTCAAGTAGGAATCTCTATTTCAATGTTTAGTGATTGGAATATATGAAAAAGGAATAGCTGAAATTAGCTATTTTTGGTATAACTGAATGGCTTGGAGAATAAGATGAATTTTCTTCCCTAGATGTTCCCTACTGTATTAAATGTAGCAGTTTAGAGAATGGTTACCCTATATGCTAATATAGAGAAATATACAATGTAGCAACAAGACGATTCATTTTATGTGGTTCGGTATCAGTGTTAAATTCGTAGTATTTATTGTGAGCATGGCATTCGAAAGGGAAAGATTATAAAATGTATGTTCTGTAATGAAGGAGCAGAGAATTTAAGATTTAATATATTTCATTTAAATTATTTTCCTGTCAGTTACAGGTTTATCAAAATTATTCTTTTTTTTTCTTCTATTTAAATAATAATTAAAAAAGATAAAGAGTATCTTTCCTAAACCTTTACCATTCTCAGAATATTGACAGTCTGCCTCCACATGACTGTTTTTAAGCACATTAGTACTACTGTATAGGCCCTGTTCAGGGTTGACTCAATAGAGCAGGCATTTTCCTACGTATAATGAGAACCATATTATACACATAATCCTTATATTTTGTGGTACTTGATACCTTCATTTAAATGAAATTTGTAATTAAATGACTAAAGACTGGCAGCAGAAGGGATCTTCCTAGTAACTAGGGTTAGAAATCAGTTCTGTTGAAGAATTAATGTATTGCTTGAACTTAATGAAACACCCTCTAATGCACAAGATGATTCTCCCTCAATTGAGCATGATGTGATAGGTAAGTTCAGAAAAACTTCACTGAAATTCTTTAGGTACGTTCAGAAAAACTTCACTGAAATTCTTTTCTCTATGTACTGTTTGTAGCAGTTCATAAACTGTTTCTCATTAGGAATCCAGCTTTCTTCCTGTGCAGACTCAAAATTCAACCCTGCAAATAAGTAGGATATATATATATATTTATATAAACCTTGGAGGACTTAGTTTATCCTGAGATAGATACCTTGGGGATGGTCTCCCCAAATGTTTCCTAGAGTCACCTGGCTTTGTTGGGTAGAAATGGAAATTTAAAAGCAAGAGTGGTCTACCATGTGAAATGCCATAGACCATCTTGCCTATGCAAGCTGCTACTTGAGAAAGGTTCAGGTGTCTCATATGTCATCTGTCTTACCAACCAGTCCTGTCTGGATGCCTTGGGCATCTTAAGGCAACTTATATGGTACCAGACAACTGTTTTTCAATTCCGCTCTCGACATCCACTGATTTTAAGAAATGCATAAACAACAACCACACAGATGCAGGTAGATACCTAAAATTAAGTCCCTATTCTGTGAAATTAATAACATTTTTATATTCAGGCCTTTTATTATTAGTCTCTTTTGAAGTCTAGTGGAAGCATGATAACACAGATGTAATAGGAATGGATTATTAAGAAGCTCAAAAGGAGAATGTAAAAGGCTTCCAGAGAGGAACAAGACTTTTGAAAAGAAAGCTTTCTAGAGTCCAATAAGACATGACATATATTTATAAAATTCTGCTTATTGCATTTCAGTTTCACTATTAAGTCAAATCAAATGTGTGATATTCTTTCAATGTCATCTAGATCAGAACCAGTGGCCAAAGAACATAGAGACAGTATCAGGCCAGTAGGGACACGATAAGAATTTCTTCATCCTACGTAACAAAGATTTTGGCATCTATACTTGAATACGAGAAAGTGGAGAAGGAAGAAAATGGTCATGAGATAGGATGCTCATAGATAGAGAAAATGGCAACAGCAGAGAGTGGGATATAATGGAAGCTCAGTTGAACTAGGCATAAATCAACTAAACTGACAACGTATTAACACTTTGGTTTACACAAAGAAGTCATCCTCAAGCATGGACTCAGGTGAGTCCATAATGTGTTCATAGAACAGAAAACATTTTATATCTCCATACACAGGATCCTTTAAAATCCTTTTCTCAGTCTATCTGGGTTGCTTACTCTGAGCTTTCTTTTCATTCAAGAGTATGTGAATATGAAGTCAATTCATTCAAGAGATAACACACAAGATTCAGCATCTACAAGATCTGTTTTTGTGGTGAAATGAAGTAGGCTGTTGTTAATCTACTTTGTGTATTAATAGACAAAACAATCTTGTCACTGATTAAGAGCTCTTCAGTATTTTCTAAAAATACATTAAAGATGTGTGCTACTTCAGAATGGATTGGTTCCGAATTCAGAGATCAATAGTAAATAGGACATCCATCATCTAAGACATTAGCAGACCTCTGCCTGGCATTTTCCAGAGGTTTATGATTTTAAAATGACTGTGCTGCATTTACTGTGCATTCAAAATAGATGAAATTAAGCCACAAACTTGTAACATAAGAAATAGGTAAAACAGGTAGTAGGTTCTTTATCCTCCATCCTTTTAGCAATTATCAGCTGACAGATTTGCACTAAGTGATTCAACGAGCTTATAAAAAAAAAGAGGTGTGATGGTAATTTGGTGGTTTTTAGAAGGATGTGTAGTATATTTTTTTATAATTTAAGAAAATATTTAAAAAAATAAGAAAAGTAGTGCCAGTAGAATGTGAAAATTCTGTCTACTATGCCTAAAAGGCAGCAAGATTTTATGTTCAAGTTTAGAAAAAGACAACACTTATTAGAGAGACTTAATACAGTATTTCCAGTTAAATAAATTCTCTTTTGACATATAGGTTTGGAAGACCAATTTTCAGTAACACTGGAAGCCCCAAACTCCATGCATATCAAAAGAAATTGTGTAGTTGAGGTCACTTACTTAGGTGACAGGATATTATTATGAACATATCACTTTAAACATATTTCTTTGGTTCCTTGGTTTTGTTTCTGTTTGTTCTTTTGGTTTGGGTTCCTAAGGGGATAGAAGAACGAGATGAGTGGCTAATCACCGGCTTAGATGGTAACAGATGATCAATAAAGGTGCTATTTTTTTTTTTTTTTTTTTTTCCAGAAATAGAGCCCTGGGAAAAAAAAAAAAAATGGAGGTCTGGGTGCAATAAATGACCATTCTCAGAGCTTATGAAAAGCCAAATTGAATATAAGCTCTGTCAAGAGTCTGCACAGCAAGGAAACACAGTGAGGCTTTGCAATCACTTTCCCTATGGGAACTGTGAGGATGCCTTTCAGGGAGAGCTGAGCAAAGTAGGTGGGATTATAGAGTATATTATTTTCACATTCTTTGCTCCTATATAGCATCCCATAAAAAAATTTCAAAGGAATAACTATCAGCTATGAACAACTAATTTCTGTCTGAACAGAAGAGAAATGACTGACAAGCCTTAGATTTGTTATGACTATTTTACCCTGAGGTAAAATAGGTAAAATTTGAGGTAAAATTTTACCCTGAGGTAAAAAACCCTTTCTGAGGAAAGCTTACTTTCTAAGAAGAACTGGAATCTAGCAAGCGAGTTACTAAAACTGTCAGTGATTACAAAATAATACCAAAGGTTCATCTTTATGTTGACAAGAAAATATTTTTTTAAAATATTAATTAAAAGTGGTAGTATTATTTCTGACCTACATCTGCATAGAAATAATAAATCAATAGAAATAGCAAATCCATAACAAGACTTACCAGGAAATTATTAGAGAATACAGAATTTTCAAATCTGTTTCAATGACTGAGCGATTTTTTTTTGAAATAGACTAGCATTTTTTCAAATTCTGCAAGAAGTTCTGCGCAATTGCATACAGAATATATACTCCCAGCCACATACCCCCTGAAGAATTTTAGCCTGATTTTAATGAATTTTGGTTGTATCTATGAATCACTTTTCTGTCAGGGTCATTTACTTAAGCCAAAACCAAGAAAAATAATTTAAAAATCCAGAGAATTGCATTCCCCCCTCCACTCTTTTTAAAGGTAATATATAATAAAATATAATTTTCTAGCCAATCAGTGCTCTTCTTGTACTGCTGCAGGAGATTATTCTATCCCAGATGGAGTACTTATGCACATACCTTGCCTTTGATGAACTATATGAAGTTTATTTCAGTCTATTTCTCCAGCCTGCAAAGATCCTTCTAAGCGACAACCTTTTTATTTTGTGTATTAATTAGGTCTCCTATTTTGATATCATCTGTCAATTTACTGAGGGTACATTACATCCCAGCATCTATCTCTTTTATTAAGACTTTAAACAATCCACCCTACAGTCAGTCATCAGGAACCTCTACTGATAACTTTGACTTTTCAAAGAGCAGAGAAAGTAGCTTTTCAGTGATGTCGTCTAGCTCTTCTATCACACTTTGTTGCAATCCGTTATGTCCAATAGACTTGTAAATGCCCAATTTACTTGTGTGGTCGCTAGCTCTATCTCCTACTTTCCCTATATTGCTTCTTTCTCATAGCCTCTATTCTTAGACTGAAAATATCTTTATAAAAATCTCACTTCTTGTCCTTTACATCCCTTACTAATTTCAACTTCAGCTGAACTTTGGTTTTCCTAACTCCACACCTGCAATCTCAGACAATATCTTTATATTTCTCCTTGGTATCCTATCCCTCCCTTCATTTTTTGAGTACTTTTATTTTGCATTTGAGCTCAGCTGGGAGTTGGCTGTTGGTCTGCCATGTCTGCATGCCTTTTTTCATGTTAGAATGACCATTCTATTTTGAAGAGGTTGTCTTGAACATTAGCTAACTGCCCTGGGATTCTGCCCTTCAGGGAAGTCTCCCAGTAGATTCCATTAAAACAGATCCCTGAACAAATTGAAATCTGCTTTTCTAAAATCCACGGGTGCAATTATACTATTTATCTTGTCTTCTTCTATCAGAATCCTAAACTGTGAAATCATGATTGCAGCTGAAAAGGCTGCTAATGACCTTCACATCTCTAACCAGTTGTCCATTATTCATGAACATAAGTTCAATGAAGTTCCTCCTTTAGTCAGTTAATGAATGTCCTTTGTCAAGAAATGGTCCTCAACTCTAAAGATTTCTTGGATTGTTCCAATGTTGTCCTTACAGCAGATGTAAGGGTGACTGAAGACCCTTATGAGTATTAGGGCCTACAGTCATACACCAGTGGAATAAGGAAGCTTTGGGCATCTAACAGTTTCTCTTCGTCAACATGGAAAAAGAATATGGATTCTTCAGAACTGTGTCAACACAGACATACGTAAACATATTAAGTGTTCTTACAAACACAGGAAAACACACAGGTGGTTCTTAGGTTCTATTTATGTAATCTCTATCTAGCTCTGTATGGTTCCCAATGATGAACCACAGACATATAAATTCATAACTATAAATGGATTTTTTTTTGTCCATCTAAAGCTGTGTAGCTTTATGAGAATGAATACTAGCAAAGAAACAATGAAATTTACTGTATCTATATGTGAAATTGGTCTAATATTTCTAGCTGTATAAAATATACAAAATATATTATACAAATTCTGTATGATTTCCAGGTTGTTTTGGTGTCCTTCTTGTTGTTTTTTGTTTGTTTTTTTGCTTGCTTGTTTTTTAACTTGAAATGCTACAAATATGCTGACCTTTGTTGCAGAACGGTGTAAGGATCGGGGACACGGATTCTGTCTGCGTGAACAACCAAGACCTTAGATTTTAGTTACTTAGGCTCTTAGCATAAGTTAGGCCCTAGGCTCTTAGCATA
>JAWLRI010000001.1:11800868-11813905 GCA_034781795.1 Crypturellus tataupa
ATAAGTGAAACTTGTTTTGGTAGTTTAAATAATTTTTTACAATTATTTAAAAATTTATATTTTTTTTAAAAAAAAAAAAAAAAAAAAAAAGAGCTTCATGTCAGGAAATACTACCCTTTCTGACTTAGCCATCCTAAAGACCTACAAACAAATCTTATCTATGTCAGCATTTTGCTTTCATGAAAGTATTGCTCATGAATCAACACATGTGGAGAGGGTAGTAAATTACTGTATTGTTTTTCAAGCCTCCTGGTCTTCATATTCTTGCCAAGAATCCATGGATATCTCAGGGATCTCTTTCAGAAAAAGAACTGATTTCAGTAGGCTGTCACTACTGTGACAGTAGTGCTTTGCCATCCATTTGCAAACCATGCATCAGCAAACACTGACTAGCTGAAAGATTTAAAGTGAAGATTTCGATCTACAGTTGAGGTGGACTGAAAACTGGCTAAACTGTCAACCTCAGAGGGCAGTTATGAAGCAGCTTTGTCCTGTTTCTCCTGAGCCTTAACAACCTAGAAAAATGGGCAGAAAGTTACATTCAGCAAAGGGAAAAGTCCTATATGTACAAAGAAGTAACCCCATGTACAACTGAAGACTTGAGGCTGACCAGCTGAAAAGCAACTTTGCAGAGAATGTTCTGGAAATTCCAGAGGACAAGTAATTGAATATGTGCCCTTTTGGCAAAAACCAGAAGTTAGTAACTTCTTCGGGTCATAGATGCTACGATTCTAATTGGAGTGACCTCTTAGTCACAGTTTTTAAAGGTAAACGATTTGAGTCTTGAGGAGGATTAAGGTTGTCTACAGTGGATGGAGGATAACATCATGAAAAGTATTATACATGGGAGATAATAGTCTTGTAGGTTATGCATTACTTAAAGGTCTTACTAACCGGATTAGACGTAGTTTTCTGTTAGGCTGAAAAGAATGGAGACCACCTCCTGTTGCTACCTGTCAGAATGTGTGGCACACAAGACTTACTAGGCTCTTTTATGAATTATTTTTGTCCAAGTAACTGACAAGAAGCCATGCAAGGACTGACAAGGAGAGTACAACACCAAAGAGAAGGAGTAAGTCTTCACAATTTTTATTTTATGGCTATTTTAAAGATATCGAAAGCTAATGAGGCTTTTCTATGTAAAATTAGTCTGTGAGTGCTGGCATTATTGTAACTGGGCCAATAATAACTATTGCATTTTAATTAGATTTTAAAGATGTTAATTAGACTAACTGTATATTACTGGATCCATGTAAAACAGGTATTTTCCTGTTTTTCCTTTTCAACAGTACGATCTCAAAATCACGGCAGCAAGCAGCAGTGCAGAATGCTTGCCAGCGACTGTGGGAGCGACTGTCTATGGGAGGGCACAGTTTTAACTGGTATTTTTACAAGACAAAATATTTGCATAATTAATCCCCAACATGACTTTTAGCACTTGTTCAAGAAGCTGGGATACTTATGATATATCAATGCAGCTTTCCAATTAGGATTTGAACTGATTTGAGATATAATGCATCTGCTATCTGTATTCTCTTCCAGTTAAATGATACAGCTGTTCTTCTTGCAAGAAACATGAGTCTAGTTCTACTGATTCCAAAACTGTCTATTCCCTGCTCTATGTATATGTCTGTCTGTCTATCTGCATGCTGTATATATGCCTGTACATGTATATTTGAAAGGTATTTCGATTTGATGAGAAATGGAAGCCTCCTCCCACTTTTTTTTTTTTTTTTTTTAATGGGTGATGCTTTATAAGAAAATGATTATTGTGGTTCTAATGCTGTTATCATGGGTGTCACCAATGAATGTTACTTTTTACTCACTCAAATATTTACGTTACACCTGTTTTATGTTCCATATGGTTAGAATTACTAACAGATCTCCCAAATGAGCATAATTTCTGAGGGCAGAGCAGATATGGCTAGGAACACAATCAAGACGTTCTCCTACAAATAAAATTATTATAGTGAAAGGAACCATCTACTTTAAACTGGACAAAGAATAACTGATGCCATTTCACTGAAGGTTTGTCCTGTATGTCTGCAAATCTACTCAGTACAAGAGCCTGAAATTGACTTCTGAATGTGAATACACAAAGTCTGTTACATCCTTGAACAAAATCAAAAAGAATAAACAGTCCCTAGGATCTAAAACGATTTGTTTTATTTTATTTTATTTTATTTTATTTTATTTTATTTTATTTTATTTTATTTTATTTTATTTTATTTTATTTTATTTTTTATTTTATTATTTTATTTTATTTTATTCTCCTAAGTCCAACTGCAAAAACACTCTAATTATTCCATAGCTCATAGGATGCCATAGTTAACAATCTGATCTTCTTTACTAAGACAAAGAGATCGAATCAAAATTTCTCTCAAATCTCAAGTATTTGTTTACAGCATTTCTATAATTTATTTTATGGTTGTCTGAGATTTTTTTGCGATGCTAATAATTTTTTGAATCCATAAAAGTTTCAGAGATGTCACTAAAACACATGAAATGCAATTACACTTTGACACTAACCATTTTGATCAAGTGAGGTCAGAGACAATACTTGCATATATTAATACTTTATGAAGAGAATTTTTTGCCTTATTTCTGAATATATGAGAGGAATTCAAAGGACTTGATATGTCAACAGTGTCAGAAAGAATTTTTAAAAATAATACAGAAGAGATTCACTTGATGACATGAGCGAAGCTGTTCAGGTTCAAGCTGTTTTGACAATTATGCTAGTAATATTTTTTTCTAGCTACCGCCAATGTTTTATTTCATAAAATCACTTGAATGACACTGTTGTCTTTCACTACAGCTATCTGTTTTGTATAGCTGTGATCTACTGCCTCTTTCAATAATAAAAAGGATAAATTAAAGTTAAATTTCAGGTTATATATGCACATTGTTATCCAGTATGCACGAACTCACTCCCAAACTGCTTTCTCCATCCTTTAAGACTTGGTCCAGCTTGACAGCAAAAAGAGACTGGCCACAATGTGCGTGTATTTTGGTGAGGAAGAAGAAGGAGTGCTCCTTTATTATCTCTGTTTTTTTTTTTTTTTTTTTTTTTTTTTTTTTAATTTTTCTGCAACAGAAATTTTTTTCCACGGTATTTCATGCCAAATGGTATTTAACGTCTGCAGCAATAGAGCAGCACTTGGGAAACTCCACTTACTGTACAGGAAATCACAATCCATCATAGTAATCTAAGACATATACAGTGAAGAATCTCTTGAGGAAACATTCTGTGAAGTCAGCACCATTTGGATTATTAAACTGGAAACAAAGCACAGCCTAAGGAAAATGTTTTGTTAGCTTTCTCCAGTAATAGTGCAAGATAACAAACACCTGATTTCAGTTATGCTGCATTTCTCTAGCACTTATGCAGAAACTTTCCTGGCATATGTTTTTCGGCTTATATATAAGAACCTTTTTAGCATTCCTCTGTATTTCCACTGTTTTTTTTTTTCTTTTTTCAGATAAGCATCATAAATAATTACGAGCTTCTCATCTATTGCTTTTCTATTTAACTATTGAAATCTTCTATTATTTCCTGCATTCTTTGAAAGAAAAGGCAGTTGGGAATTTGCAGGTATTCTTAAAACTAATTTTATTGTTTCTAAGACAGCTGCTTTCTGCACAGCTAATTGTACATCAGCTTTTTAAATTATACCACATAATATTTAAAATTACATGTGCCACTTTATCTGGAAGACTAATGTATTATCAACAAATTTTTATAAAACAGACATTAAAAAAAAATATTATGAGGACAGCTACTAGCAACTGATATCAGCTAGAGAGGTAGCATGGCCTGTGACTTGTTCTTCTTTGGAGGGTAGATATTAAAAATAAAAACAACAACAAATCATTCTGTGAAATTATTATATATTTGTGATCAACTGTCAAAGGGAATGTGGGGAGAGCTTGCTGAAACATGTTGATTGAGTATCTTTTCATGGATATTCAAATAAGTGTGCTATTTTTAGCTCTGAAGAAAAGCACAGAATAAAAGCTGATGCTTTACTAATACACAAGCCTATGTATGTCTTGAGTGTCTATTATTATACCTGCCATAAATAGGGGCATACAGACCCTAGTGATCTGATGTCCAGATTAGAGCTCTAGCTCTAATTCCTAACTGCAAGGTTGCCATCGTGTTGCAAGCTTCAGCATAAATCTCAGTGACTGCACATGAAGCACTCCACAGTGTGTAAGGGGAAAATGTTCCAATCCATTATAAAGCACTATGCACATTTTCTACATGGGGAATTATGTGCCATCTATCTCAAGGACATCAAAGGAACTAGGTGAAGCATAATAGTTTTTGTATAAGACCAAAGTCTTGCTAATGCTAATCACTGAAGTATTACTAAGGATCAGTTCCTCTGAAACTGTCATCCAAAGAAGGGTGCAATATGTCACTTTTCTTTGCAGGAGGAATTTAAAGCATAACATACAAGTTTCTGGTCTTTATCCTTTTACAAAAATATCAAAAAATTTAATCACAGAAAGGTGCAGTATATTCTTGTGCTGCTATTTCTGAATTCTGACACCTGTCTTTGGGATTTTCTCCAAATGCACTGAAACATATTATTAAGAAATGTCTCAACATTAGCAGAGTCTCTTTGTGGAATTATCTCTGTCAATGGTGTGAGGTTGGCAGTTTTGATAGTTTTTAAAATTAGTAATTCTAGAAATGGAGAACAAAAAATCCTTAATGGGACTTCTAAACTCTGGGAAATACCACATCTATTAAGGAACTCAGTTAATAAAGTACAGATTTTGAAATGTTATCCAAAAAAAAAAAAAAAAAAAGGTCTTAGGTTCTATTGACCATGATGAGTGGAACCTCATTTTCTCAAAACTCTCAGTAGTGGACCTTCACCCTTAAATTAGACGTTCAAGTCAAGCTAATCACCTGAATATTACACAGAATCACAGAATGATTGAGGTTGGAAGGGACCTATAGAGGTCATCTAGTCCAACCCTCCCTCTCAGTCAGGGACACCTAGAGCAATTTAGCAATTTAATATGCACCTAGAGCATATTAAACAAGAGAAAGTAATTTTAGGATAGCCAAATTATAAAGCATGCACTTGCTGCTACCAAACAACAAAACAGAACTTCGTCATTGTTGACATTATCAAAACAATATTGATTTCACTGTAGCCAACATCCCTTGGCTATAATGATTACAACACCTGCTTAGAATGGAAAAAAATCATTCTATGTGGACTACAGGCATTCTAGGATATAAATGCTCAGAGCTGAATTTTCTTACCAAAGACAAGTTTAGAAATTGCAGAAAATGTAATCAGGGAAGCCACTCAGTCCTGTTCTCCCTCGATTCATCGGAGTGTATTTTTTTCCCATGGATATATTAGCTGATTGGAAGGAAGTTATGAATGATGAGCACTGCTGTCAGTCTTAGAGACAACCTTGTATTAGGAAAAACTCAACAGTCAGTGTGTCAGAGAGATTGGAACTGGACCTAGAACAAGAGCATAAACCAGGTGTTGCAGTTTCGCGAGGGGGTAAATTTGGTAAGAGATGAATCCCCTTGCATTCCAGCCGATCTTCAAAGGTTAGAGGGACTGGTGGTACCTGGACTCATCTCTTAATAGGAATACCAAATACTGTGCTAGCTATATGCCCAACTCTGGTAGTATCGGATTCACAAACAGTCCATTGATCATAGGTCCAATCACCTTCCTAGGAGTGAATCGAGTTACCAAATAGCATGATCAACTACAAGCTCAATTCTGGCAGTATCGGGTTCACCAACAATCTGTCGACTGTAGGTCTGAATGCCTTCAAGACAAATGGTTAGGTTCACGAATAGCACAATTTATTCAAATTCAACTTTGGAAATCAGGTTTCGGATGCCAGTATAGGAAATTCACTACTATAGTGTTGGGTTCTTAGCTAGTGCCTACTGTACAAATGCACAATCATCACTCACCCAGAAGACAGGAGAGGCCTCTCAGTCTTGAGGAGCCTCCTCTGGCAGTGTGCTGACGCAAGGAGAGGAAAGGGGTTCAGCCTGTTTACTGATCCAGAAGTTAAGATGAGGTCTTCCCTCTCTCCTCTTTTTCTTCCTAATTCTTGCCCCCCTTCTTCCTTACTTAGTTCGCCTTTTATATATTTTCTTTTACATTTAGGTGGAGTTTGAGTGACTCTAGTCATACTTACTTTTGTTATTCATTGGTTTAATAAAAAAAGAAGTCTCCCAAGTTAATCGAAAATCTAGAGAGCATGCACAGTGAGGAGTGGTCATGTATTGGTATTATAATGAGATTAGAAGGAGAAGAAGCTTGAGCAAAGCATACCAGATGGAAATGATCTGCCAGCGTTGCTGGCCCAGCACCAGACAGCACACTGTGTGGTCTATCAGCTGTGTGGTACCACCAGGTTGCTACTGCTGCAGGGAGTACAATGGAGTTTGGCTGAAGTGTCTTCACTCTGTTCCACCCTCCACTCACTCTTACTAGTGTGTGCTAGGATTGCAGATTGTGTTGCCAAGGGAATCGTGGAGAAGTAGATTCCACACATACCAATCATCCTGGAAGTAGTAACGTTCTCTCACCTCAAGCAAGCCTCTACAACACCAGAACTTCTGTTAGGCTCTATTTTTCTCCAAGTCCCCCCACTTCTCGAACAATTCTCTCACACCTGGTCAGAAGATAGTTATCTGTTTGGTTCTATAGGGTCTTGGAGTTAACACAGTTAACTGTTCAGTTATCAGTTCACTGGTCCAATGGATTGGTATTTTCCTACCTACAGAATTCTCCTTCTGAAAGTACTGGCAGCCACAGGGTGGTTAGCAGCGGCTGAGCAGAAGATGCAAAGATTTTGAATATTCCTTACATATACAATATGGATAAAATACACACACATAACATAAGAATTCTGAAAATCATTCAGTATACTGGCATTCAGTATTTCTGTCAAATTAGAAGATTGAGTTAAATCTGGTATTCTTTTCACTTTCCAGAAAAATTATTCTTATATTTGAGATAACACAGTGGGTATCTGAGACCTCTGAGTCATTACCTAAAGCAACAACTTCCACTTCCAAGACTGCCAACTTCTTATTCAAATTGTATCTGACAATCAAGAGATGTGATCTATGATACTCAAAGAAAAGTCTTACTTTCTTTCATTTCTCTATGATTTTTTTTTCCTTTTCAGATAGAGGAATATTTCAGGAATGAGTGATCTGAAAGAATGGCTTTCACAAAAAGATAGACTAAAACATAAATAAAATAATGCTTCTTGGGAAGCATTGGTAAAAGTATTTTGGAAGTATTAATCTCAAATACATTTGCTACTCTGGGAAAGAGAAAAATGGATTCACTTCATAGCTCACAGTCATAAATATTCATTATGCTTTTCATATCTGGAAATGTATCAATTAATTAATTAACTATTCGTAGAAGTACTTCATTTTCCCTTTTCCATTCAAATTCTTTTCATATCTGGATTCCTCCTCTTATTATATGTAAAACACTTTTGCCTCTACATTATCGGGCAATATGAATTCCCATGAATAAAGAAACAAACAAATAAATACATATAATCCTGGTTATGGTCTGTGGAAGAAGGAGAAAAGAGAGGAGGATAAAAAGAACTATGAGTCAAAATGACATGCCATGACTAAAATATGTTTAACTGTCATATCTGAGTGGTATGAGGGTCTGCAAGAGTTATGCGAATACTTTGCTATCTTGTGCAGTGTTCAGGAGAATGGTTAAATAGATGGAGTTACAGCACTGATGAAAAAGGCAGTTGCATATTTGTAAATAATATATTCATGTGTACAGCTTCATCTAGACATGACCAATTAATAGTGTTCATATTTTTCTATTAGTTAACTATAAGACACACGATTTGCATGTAGATCCGTAAAAATGACTTCATAAGATTTTTTTTTCAGTCAATTTAACAAAACTGAAGCACTGGTCATTTCAAAAATCTCAGGACATTTTTTTGATGTTTTTCAACCTATGTATATGTTTGTGAAGGAAACAGATGCAGAAATTCAGAAATTTCATTGAGCGTTATTTTCCGCCTGTGTTTATGAGAATTGCTCTGAAATTACAGAGAATAAAAGGACACAGATGAAGGAGGTAGCACCTATATACAGATGTCGAAACTGCAGTTTTTAGCACCTTTTTCAAAAGAAAGACATACATGTATGTGTGTAGACATATGTTCTTATATATTCCTATGCACGTGATATTGTGTATAGTCATATATATATATGTACATACACATATTAAAATAAACATATATGTAAACATTGTACTTTGAAAAGGTAAGAACTCATCTTTTATTTGAAACGAGGAACCCACAAGATATTAAAGATTCTCCAGTATAAAAAGCTAGGCTTTTGAAACACAAAAGCACTCATCTAGAGCTGTGTAATGCTTTAACATTGGAAAGCTCAATATTGTTAAGACAAATTAAATGAAACTGGAAAATAAATCTCCTCTGTGCCTGCTGTGTCCTCTCTGTGTTGTTTTTTCCTGTCCAAAAATTTCCCATGTCTGTTGACACTGCAGATCCCTCTGGGGGGGAAATCCTGCCTTTCCGTCACTTCCATGGCCTGACTTTAAGACTGCTTCCCTCGGTGCAGTGCCATGGTCCTCATTCCCGTCCTTGATACCACCTACCCCATCTTGTGTTTTCAGAGGTTTTCAGATCCGAGCCTGTCTGTCTCTGCTTTCTCCAGGGATTTTGACCAAGGACAAACCAAATACATAGCCTTTCTTTTTGCTGCCCAACCTCTCATTTATTTTTTTTAATCTGATATTCCATATAAAGTATACTTAAATGTGGAAAATAATATAAGAAGATGACAAGTATAACTGCTACATTTCTATATGAATTATATATATATATGCAATTCTAGAATTAATAGTACTTTTTCATTAAATAATACTTACCTACCATATAATAATGTATTTATCATTTCTAGTATATAATAAGTTGATAATATATTATAAACACTCAAAATATTTATTATAGATTAATTTTACTTGTGGTAAAAGGTGAAAAGGGTGCTTTCTCTATATGGGTGAACTTAGTAATGAAAAACAGCTTCACCTACAGAAGAGAAAAGTTAATTTTTATTTTTTTTAACTTGTCCTTTGTGGACAAAACCAGAGACATTTTGCAGTGCTTTGTGCTGTAAGTACTGTAAGATCCTGCCTGAATAAAGTTCAGCTGTGTTGTACTGGATTGCTGCCTGCTTGCCTACTTTTACAACCTTCTTCCTGACCATAATCTCCTCTGTTTCACAATATTGATGGGGAGATTTTAATTACAGAAAGTATTTTCTCCATCTTTTCTCCGCCATTTTACTAGGAGACATTTTATTTGGTTGATTAAGGCTTTTTAGACATTGAAAGAATCTCATCTGTAACATTCGCAGATAGTTATTCAATGTCTTATATGACAAAACAGTCATTTCCACTTTAAGGATCTGATCTTTCTTTCTTACTCTAACTTCGAAGCTTTTCTGGCTAAAAATAAATAAATAAATAAATAAATAAAACCAGACCATGTTTTATATGACATATAGAATAGATGTCCCTTAGGACAGGAAAAACAATGTAGATACTTTATATTTTGGAAAAGTTATCCTACAGTTTTGTTGAAGGAACCAAAATGAAGTTGCCTGCATTCCATTCACCTTACTTGAGGGGGTGGGACTTGTTTTAGAAAATGGGGTCAAAAATTGGAGCATTCTCTTAGGCTCTAGAATGAATTGTTTGTTTAAAAGACAACGAGGGAAAACACAAGATTTGAGCAATTAAATTTAGCTAATGTAAAAGCCTATTAATCAATTGAGACATTTGATCAAGAATCCTGGGGATAAAAGCTCACAGAGGTTTATAGTAATTCAATGTATTTATCTGTTTTGATGTGTGAATGTACAGGCAGGACTGAAGAGAATTTTAATATAGATTTATTTCTACATTAGTGTATTTTATATACAATACAATAATTAAAAGTACTATATTTCTATGCACTTGTCACTCATGTCCAAAGATTAAAATACTATAAAATATGATCAGTGATGTTTTATAAAAGAAAACCTGACAAGGTTTAGGAATAACCTGCTTGGATTATGCAGAAAAGTCTTCCATTGCTTTCAGTGAGTGCTTCTTACTACATAAACATTCTCTAAAACTATTATTTTTTGCAAATGTTGCTTGTTCAGCAGCAATAAGCAGAAGAAAGATGGAGCTTAAAACAGGGATAGATAGGTGTAAGAATCCATGCTGGATCTTGGAGGATGACTCAAGAAACAAATCTGACAAAAAATTTGTAAGTCTGAATAATGTTGAAGTTTGTGCTCTGAATTACAGAGTGTTGAACTGTATATACATGGTAGGTCTTTAGAATCTTAATATGAACCTATAAATCTCTTAAATTTGTTTTAGTAGTTACTAGTTATTTGGATGTGGGAGGAAAGAGAATTGATTCAAATTTATTCTTACTTATATTTATGATGAGTGCTAGAACTATGCATATGCATTAACCTAAGCAACTCAGTTTGATGAGTACTTGAACAGGTGCATCTTTATACTATACTGTAACTATAGGGTCTATAGCAGGGTAATCATATCTGGTATTAACTTGTTTGGTTTGAGTTGTGCACCACTATGGATATCAAGGATGATGTTTAATGAAATGAAGAGCTCTGAGCTGAATGCTTTCTGGGCTTTTGGAAAAAGATTAAATGTCTCTCATTGCATTTCAGTGGAAGAGCTATGAAGCATAATGTTTTCTTTATTTACCCCCATAATTGGCCATTACGTATCAGTAGCCAGCACTGTGTGCAGAATAGGTGAGAATTAAGCTCCCAAGTATATGGGTTACTTGTAGTTGGTGAAAAAGTAAATGATATTTATTCTTTTTACAGTAATGTTTATTTACACTTCCTGTGTATTTTCATTTAGTTCCTTATTCCCTTACTGCTCACTTTTTCCAATTATTTGTATGCACTTTGGGTTTTTCAATTACCTCCATATTACCTATTTGGGGAGCATTGTTTTAAATGTGTACTTTAACAGCACAATTTGCTTTGACAGAATGATTTGTAGAGCTGCAGCAAGCCATTCACTGGAGATTTGAAATCTTATGCACAAACTCCCTAATCTAGCAAGCTTTATTTCACAATCTTACTGCTGTTCCTCCATTAAGGTAGTGATGAAATGCAAATCGGAAATTGTTTTGTGGAGCTTCTAAGCTGCTAAAAAAATCAGAACTGCTCAAATCCTACAGTTCTGCAACATTTACAATGAGATCATTGTATCAGAGTCATCATTTCCTTTTAATTGGGATCAGGTAGAGGAGAATATGGGCAGTGTTTAAGTGCAAGCTGGATGACAGCAAAAGAATGAGGAAGCGAGCAGTGACCTCTGCAGCTGCATCAGATTATTAAATCCCTTATTCACTTTCTGCTTTCATAGACTCTTTATTCTTTTCACAAAGGCATATTTTCAGCTAGAAATAGGGAAATAAATGTGATCCCATCTTTACCACTGGTGTGCTAGTTCAGGCAGATTCTAGGAATTTGTCCAGTGCATTCTGAACTGGAATACACCCAGAAGATTACCCAACGTTGTAACCCAGCTTCTCATTACTTGAATTAGTGATATAACCAGTCAGTTGTGCATAAAAGACCACTGATACCTCATTTTCTACTACTGTGCAAAGAGTTAAAAATCTCAGCTTTATTGCAAGGTGAGAATAAGGGTCATGGCAATTGGTATTTGTTACAAAGGAGAGATGAAGAGTGATAACAAACTTAAATTTAAGAAAATGTTTTCATATTGTTAGTTATTAACAAATTGTGTTGCTATTTTGTTCTCTCTTTCAAAATTAAATTGCAAGCAAAAGTATCAAAAATGTTTTCTATATGCAAATGAAAATTGACAAATCACTGCTTTTTTAACAATCTGCATATTTACAGGAAAATGCAAATATCTTATTGACATCTGGATTTGTTTTGGGACATATAAATATTCAAGTTGTTATATTTCATGCTGAGACTTGAGTTTTATTTTAGTTGTACAGATACAGGTCTTGTTCTTGATATTTATTGTATATTGCAATGGATGGCAGCATCCATTACATTGTCAAATACAGACTTATGAAAGGCACAGTTAAGTTTTTATATAAGTGGAATTTCTTCAATATAAAGAATCCCACTCCCTTTCCAAAATTAATCCCATTCCTAATTCATATTTATTACACATAGTAGATTTATAATTCTCCAAATAGCCAGATTAGACAGAGAAGCACATTACATCAGGTACATTGATGTTTATCAGGTCTATATTTTCAAAAAAATGATTCTTCCATGCATACTCATCCCGCTTTGTTTGGTCCCATCTTGTTCCCTGCAACAGTTTTCAGTATCTCGAATAAGTCACAACAATGTTGTTCTTGACATATGAAACATCTCATGGGTGCCTTCATATTCTATGTCTATTCTTTTCCTTGTAAAAATAATATTTTATCCTAGCAGACTTGAACAGAATCAAGGTCCCATTGGAATATGTGCCATATTCCTATCAGAAGTTAATGCTCCATCTTTCTCAGAGCTCCCATATTATATTTTAAAGAAATTGGAAATAGAGTTATAAAGTCAAACATTCCTAATTTTATTTCTAGAAACAACAAACTACTTATACTTCCTTACCATATGCTTGTTTGTATTCTTAATTGTTCTTTGGGCTTGTTAAAGGCCTCTGAAGAGGTCTTTTCTCCCCTCTCTCTCTCAAATGAATGATGAGAACATTCATATACAAATTGCTACTATATTATTTAGTCACAAATTTTTTGATCAGCTTTTTTGAGGTTGAGGTCATTTAGATGACTTCTTGAAAAAAAAATAAGATAGACAAAAGAGAGGAAAGGGGAAAGGGGAAAGGGGAAAGGGGAAAGGGGAAAGGGGAGGAGAGGAGAGGAGAGGAGAGGAGAGGAGAGGAAAGGACAGGAAAGGACAGGACAGG
>JAWLRI010000001.1:11814005-11827498 GCA_034781795.1 Crypturellus tataupa
GGAAAGGAAAGGAAAGGAAAGGAAAGGAAAGGAAAGGAAAGGAAAGGAAAGGAAAGGAAAGGAAAGGAAAGGAAGAGGAGGGAGGGAGACTTTTATTTTTCCTGATTGTCCCATTAGACTCAAGAACTATCAGCAAACCATCATGGCATGTGGAATTGGAACATATGACTGGAACATACTGACTCAAAAATCAAAGAGCCATGTAATTTCTTTGTACATATTTCCAAATTATAGAAGACCCTCATTCTTAAGTATTTATGAAGAAAAGTATATTTTATGAATATAAAATATGTTTACATGTTTGCTATATCATTGCTGGTTTTAAAGTGTGTGGTTAAAAGCCATACAAAAGAACATTTCTTCATTTATGAACCATCATATGACTTTTTTTTCTATTTTATAATGCTTTAGGGTTTGTTTTCAAAAATCTGAAAGGTGTGTATATGCATTATTTATGCTGATATTTTATGTTTTGTTAGCTATTTGAGAAATTTTAGATGTAAGCAAGTATAGAAATCAACTGACAAAGTAGCAGTTGTAAAAATGTCTTCTTGAAAGAATAGATGCCTTCACTTTTGATGGAGTCACAGTAGTCACAAACATAATCTTTCTTAATTAACACTCTGTTTTATCTATTTTTTTGGTGATAACTTAGAGAATGCAGTTAGAGACTGCAGTCTAAAGATGATTTCATATATCAGCACTAGATTTTTTTTTAGTGTTAAGAATATTTATTTTGTAAAAAATTTCCAGAAAGTACTTCTTTAAAAAAGTAGAAAAATAGTGCTTCTACTAGCCTGAAAATAGCTATTTATTTCCTAATTGTTTAAAATAGTCTTTATGTTTGTTTAAAATTATTATGTATAAATACAAGACTTCTATTTCATTGTTATTTAATTAGTAAAATGGTTATTATATATACCAATATACTAAGGTCCTTTGATAGTATAATGTATCCTAGTTTAAAAAACCTCTCAGAACATTTAAATATCCATGCTAATTAATTTAAAAGAATATAAATATTTTAACTAATTGATGTGGAAAATATTTAATAACTACTAATAAACTGAAGATGATTAAAGGTAATTTCCATTACAATGTAAGAAATAGAGACAATAGCTTTTGTGAGGTCCATACAAATATTTTATAATAATGACACTGTTTTAATAGAGTTCTTGAATTTCTTTGAAATGAATTTTTAAATATGATACAACATAAAATATGTAGGTCCAAACCTTGACCTTGCTGGTATAAATGTCTTTGGCACTTACTGAGTCATACTTAGTCTCTGAATTTGAAACTGATTGCAGAAAAATAATACATACATATCAGAATGGAATTTATATATAAGTATTTTTCTGTCATCTCAGATATTGAATAATTAGTTTTGCTGTGAAGAAGAGAAGATAAGCTATTATTCTGAACTGTCCTGACATGTAGCAAGAAGTAGCCTGCAGAAAAAAATCTACAATCCCAGTATCATTTCAGGGTCCCTAGGCCATCTGACCTAGAGATTAGTGATAAAAGTCATCATTTTGCCATTTATGATGCTCTTTGATCACACACGGGACCTGTTAAATAAAACTCTATTTTAACAGACAGATTACAGCATGATCTGTGTACACATTGAAGGGTTAAACCTGGATTTCTAATCACAGGAGAATGGATGTCTCTTAAAACAGTGTCTTTGAGTATATTTTTCCTGGGGCCTAACCTCTAGAAAATTAGCAAAAGGACAAATTTGCCCAGCTCAGACCAACCAGATTAATCATGTAGGAGACAAATACCAAAGACAGCATTTTCTGTTTTGTGATCTTATTTATTTATTTATTTATTTATTTATTTATCTATTTATTTATTTATTTATTCCAGGTATGGGAGAGCAGCTGCAGGATGAACCACTGCATGCACGAACTTACCTGCTGGCCGCAGACCTGACATCTTGATCACACAGAGAGTCCTCTTCTCCATAGCTGTGTATCATCCAGAATCTGGCCTTTTTTGGGGCTCCAACCAAACTTCCATCCTATGATTTTCAACAACTATAAACCGAGGTTGAGTTCTTGGTAAAAAATAATAATAATAATAATAAAAGACATTATATTGATCTTGTTCTCTGTCTTTTTTTGTAGAAATGCATGGATACTGGTATGTAGAAGAATAGCACTGTATTCTAAAATAAATACTTCTCTTAATAAATAAATTGATGGATGCATGTGAATTTAAACATAATATTTTGATTTGGTCCTTTGACTAAGGAATCTAAAACTAGAATTTTAAGCAGTTAAATTTAGAGCAGACACTTAAATGAAGAACATGTATATCTTACATGTTTCTTTCTTTTCTCTAGTAGGAAATTTCAGTCACCAGAATAGATTGTTGGTCTATTGTAAGGAGTCAAGTAATTTAAGGAGTACAAGGTGAGTTTCTTAGATATGAAAGGATGCCATGTACTAAGTAAGATATATTTGTTGTCATTAGTCAGTGTCATATCTACACTGGTCATATCTATACCAGTGTTTTCTTTATGGACATTAAATATGAATAATTATTCAGAATGAGTAAAAAAAAATTGTATTATTCAACCTTTTTTTTTTTTAGTTTTAGTTTTCAAAACTAAAAAGTTTTGAAAAGACATTTTTCAAAAAAAAATGAAAAAATCTAATTAATAAACATGGCACAATACAGACCCTGGAGAAACTCTCTCTGATACAAAAGGAAAAAACGAATCGACTTGGACTTACTCCTTTGCATAAGTGCAAATCTTTCACATTATTACACTATTTTATGAAAATGGTAAGGAATGTTTTAATGCTTCAAAAATGTCTTTCAGAAAAAAATGTGGATAATACCTATGACGGCAACTGTTATATAATAACTCTCCAGAAAATCACTAATTGTTGAGTCAGTTATCATCAAGTATCTGCAATTCTATTTTTTAGTATTACAAAGAGCTCTACCTTAGATATCTGTAGCAGCAGCTGCTACCTTAGAGTTCCTTTTGTCATTATGCCTGAGGAAAGATTGTGCCAGGAGACCTAATACATAAATAATGCCTAGCAGGTCAAATGAAGGCAGATGTACCAGGCAAATGAAGGCCTTTACCACTTAAAAAAAAGAGAAGGCACTCTTGTGTTCATATGGCTGCATGGTAAACTTGGCAAATCAAGTTAAAGCTATACCAACAGAAGCCCCAACAGAATAATTTTGTTTTTAAGATGGATCATTTTTTCCCAGATTTATGATTATGGTTTATCGTGTGGCCATATGAATTTTATTGTAGCAGAAGGCAGGTTGAAGTCCATGGTATAATAATTATGTCCAAGAATAAATCCATGATAAGAAATAATATACTAATAGTAGGATATAACAGTGTACTACCATAAAGTAGTAGGACTGTGCTAACAGCTTAAGATCTTGTCTGATAACTATTTATGCTCATTACATATCACACAATTCAACACGATTCATACCACACATTTTCCCATGTTACCATCACACTGTACAACATTAGAAATATCTATCTTGGTCACCGTTGTGGACTTAAAGTTAAAGTAAACAAACAAATAAACAAACTAAAACCAACCTTGCTCTCCAAAACACAACAAAATTTAAAACCTATACAATTTTACTGAACTTTTCAAATAAAATAATAACTTTTCAAATAATACTTTCAGCCTTCCTGAGTTCTTTCACAATGACCTATTTCCTGTGCAATATAGGTTCAGGAATATATTTTCTAAATCTGTACAATGTACATTACTTTACAAAGTTAATTTTTCAACCATTGACCTCCTAGAAATTGTTAGAGAAACTAACTGTTAAATATTTTTTTTGTCCTGTAATACACACAATCCATTATAAATTAGTGAGATGGATGTCTCAGCATCCAGTCCCTGGTTTGTTCTTGCAGCACCAATATGTGGTCCCCTTGCACAAAGTTTGTCACAAAACTAAAATTGACAGAATTGCAATTTCTAAGAATTTCTAAGACAGAAATCTTTCAGGACAGCTACATATCTTATGTAGTATCCACTCTATTTCTGGACTTGAGAATGTGATTTTAAATATCTAGTCTGTATTAACTTACAAAGGTATACTTTTTTAATGTTGCATTAGATCAATGACATTTCTGAGGATGTAAGTAAGAGACGATATTTGGGTCTTTCTGAAATCAGTGTTGTTGACAGAGAACTGTTGTTGAGTACAACAGGAGGTGATTTAACCCTACAAACATGACAACTTTCCTTTCAAGAACTACTCTGTGCAGTTGAAAATATAAAATTTCTAAACCATGTAACTGACTTTTTTTCTTCTGAAAAAAATATTTTATGCTTCTTAAATAATTGAAAATGTATATGACTGTGAATATTTCACACGAGACACAATTACTTTGCATTTCAATCCTCCTCCCTGAAATCCTCATGGGAGCCAGAAGTTAGTTTCATCCTTCAGATATATTTGTTCCGCTCCTATTGACATGTTGTGTTTTTAGGTCTATAATTCTAAAATTATTTTCCAAATTTTCTCTTTGAGAAATTCTAACTGTTCATAGGTCCATACTTACATCCTGCATAATGGCGCAACTAGACTTAAATGATGCATCAATCTTGGCTTGGCCCTATATGAGATGGATATTCCAGCCTCCTTTATCTGCTGGTATTTGCTGTGCAGGATGATTTACCTTTCTTTTTCACAGCATTTAATAATATTGTAATCTTTTTAAACAAACAACAAACAAGTGACAATTTATACATAGAAAAATAATTTCAAGTAGAAAAGCTGCAGACTGAAGATTTATCGCTCAACAAAATGACATTGCATAGCTGTCACCCGAATAAATTATCAGAGTTGCCGAAATATCAATTTGGCACATGGTTTCACATGATTGCCTGCATACTTACATGAGGCTTATTACTTAATTCTTCTGTCATTAGGAAATTAAATCAATGATTCTAGGCAGGATTGGAGATAGCCTGATATTTATATTTAAATTGACTATTAATTTTTGCATCAGAAACCAATTCTGATGCATGAAGAATCCAAAATGGATAAAGAATAATGGGATCAAAATTTATATGGAAGAGAGGAAGGGAGGAGCAAGAATAAACATGTAACAGAGAGTGGCTCCTTATTGTGTAATTGTATTGATCTTAAGAAAATATACAGCAAAATAACTCAAAACAAAAAATTGTAGATGTTTAATTAACTGTAAAAAGCAACCTATAGATTTTTTTTAGTCCTATCTGCTGCCTGAATCTGTTGGAAAACAGTGTCTAATTTTTAAGCTATTAAAGAGCTATTACCTGTATTTCTTCTGTACTGTTCTTTCCAGAATCAAAGAACATTTCTTTGGTCACCTGATTTAGTGTTTCAGATTAGCTAGAAGATATGGGAAAATATTACATAGCTATATGATCAGGCATCCAATGCATAATTTTATGGCTACATGAAGACCATGTTTCAAAACTGTATCAAGTAAAATATACAAAGAAACTACTAAGAAGTCTTAATGCTATAGTTGACTATGAGTTGGGAGGAAGGAAGGAGGAGAGACAATAAATTTACAAAATGTCCTCTCTTGCAGATCACCTAATATTTAAGAACTTTTTAAGAATGCTAGACTGGTTGAAAAAGTGACAGAATAAGAAATCTTGGGGAATCACTTTCCCCAGAATGAATTCTCTAACCATTGAAAATGTGGAGACGAGCTCTCAGTGTAGGAAATTATAAATCAAAGGATGGATAACTTTAGACCTATCAGGATAAAATTCACCTTTATTGATCCTTGCTTTCCCGTACTATGTTGCCCTTCCTTGGCTCTTATCCATAGATGGAATTACCTGCATCACTGCAGCGTGTTATAAAAACTTTATTTTCATTATTTTGTTCGCATAGCTAAATTCACAGCTGTTGTCTGAAAAGTCTGCAGCCTGTAATATATCACTCTTAGTGTACGTGATCTGAACAGATGATCAGTGCAGGTGTCATGACCATCTGTACCAGATTTCCAAATTTCTGTAGCTTAGAAAGATCCAAAGAAATCCCAAATGAATGGCAAAATTCCTGTATTTTCCTCTGGACTGCTTCTAGGTTGAAAAAAAAAAAAAAAAAAAAAGACATTTTGGAGAAAAAAGGGAGATATGACAGCCTTTTTTGATGCAGTTCTATGAATCTTTTCCATCTTCATTTTGGGGATCTGAGTCCATCTTTAAACAGAGTATGTCCAAACTCGACAGCTAAGTATTATTTAGAGGAAACTGTGACAACATAAATCAGGCAGCCTATTTTCTATATGAGAGACCATAACCAGAACCTCCTAGATTTATTTGGAAGAAAAAAATCACACATTTCTTTGGAGAGGAAAAATAAATAAATAAATAAAAAGGAGATTAAATTCTTTAGTATTATGGTAGGACATTTCCAATATACATACATCTGGATATGGCCTGTGTTCCAGCAAATGATATGCCAATGAGAGGAGTGTAGGTGCCTCCCGTTTCCAAGGTATCCAACAGAATATCAGTAGCCAAGGGGCTAGAGCACTCTTAGTGGTAGTTTCTGGAGATGTCAGGAAGTCATCTCAGTGATTTCCTACTTTGTACATCTGAAACTGAAGACTTGGCTTGTTTTTGTGTGAGTTTATTTTGTTCTTAAAATAGCATTGCAATTCTAAGATCCTGTTGATTATGTCAAATGCAACCTACAGTTTCACAGTTAAATAGAAATTTCACAGTGGGGAAATTTACAGTTTGTCCAAGTGTTTGTCCAAAATTGATGGAAGTCATACCTTGAAGACAGGAAATCCTTTTGATTTCATTTAGCATTAAAAAAAAATGGAAGGAAAAAATATTTGGGTCCCTAGATGTTCCCATCTGGATCCTTCAAGTTTGGGTCAAGTCTTCAGCATGCTTTTGTGAATTTCACTGAAAACAACACAAAATAATCCTCCTCTGATAGACTTTCTGAATATTTTATTCAGAGTCTACTTTTGTGATTTCTATAGCATATCAAACTGGTAGACTGCAGAAGAATGTACAAAAATTTACAATCCTTCTCTTGTGTGGTAGTATTTTGTCCTTAGCTTTGGGTTGACATCTCTACAGTAGGATAAAATTGTCAATATGTGTTACCAGTGACAACTTTTCTTTCTGCTTTGGGTTTAATTTTCTTAAATATTATCATTTATAAACTTCCATAAAGTAAATCATACAGCAAAAGTAAGATTCTATGAGCCACCTGTATCCCAGCTTTATGCAGTTGCCATTCTATTCATTATAATACATTTATAACATCATTATAATTTTCATTTCAAAGATTTCGCTAATTATCTTTCAAATTATTACATGACAACACTCTCACTTCTGCCCAGGTAGCTTTTGCTGTGCACCAGCCAAACAGATTTTTTTTTGACCTTTTGCTAGAGATGTCACTCAGTTCAAGGAATTCAAACATTGCTTGTCTTGTCATATTTTCAGTTTCACAGCTCTGAAAGGCATCTGACTATCTTAAAGTTAATGACAGTTAGGTGCCTAACCTGCTTAGGTGTTTTAGTAAATTTCTTATATACTTATTGCCATCTTAGGTACTTTTGCAAAAGTTACTCATGATTATTCGTAGTTTCTTTTTTCTTATATTGTAATTCTTTGCTGTACAGGCTGTTTCATCTTGTTTTAAGCACCTAGAGTACTCAGCACAAGATGATAGGTGTTTTGTTAGTTATAGTATGTTTTAATATGGTAAGAGAAAGGAGAGTGTTGGGAGAACTCCTATAAATGTATTCCTGTGTAATAACATTACTCAGTAACAGCACTATACAAAGACAGCAGTGCTAGATATCTGGCATACTTATCTGGTACCAATCCATTAGTGGCATTTTGAACAAAAAATCAACTTTCTTTATTGAATTAGAGGATCAATGATCAACTTGCTTAGACTTCATCACAGAGAAAGCATTTCACAGAAGAGTGCTTTCAAATATTTGAAGAATAATTGTGGGCAAAAAACAAAAGTGTCTGTCTCTTAGTCCATAAAATTCTGCCAAATCAACCAGAATGAATTTGGCCTTTAAGCTGCATTTGGATTACTCTTTGGTTGTTGCTGAAATTTTCAAAGGCTTTTTTATGTTTTCTCTGAGGAAACAGGCAAGGAGTTACAAATTTGTTGAAACCAGGAAGCTATCTTATCATCTGAGGGAACTATGAGAGTGCAAACCCTAATTTCTTTGTGATTTTAATGTTGACAAAACTAACAATAGATTTCATACTTTGCCAAAATTAGTTTTATGAATACTGATCTCAGTTGAAATCAAGTCAAAGAAATGCTATGGAAAAATCTTCAAAAAGTAATAACTAGACTAAGCAAGGCATTCTTCAGTTATTGCTGTTCTGGAGCCTTAGGACTTACCCGTTTGTTATCTTGCTGATGTACTCAGCAATAGAGTACTATAGGATTTTGTGAGATACCCATCAAAGATTGAACAAAGCTAATTCCTGACGATCAGTTTAAATTTAGCCCTTTAGAGTTTTGGGCATTTTTATCATAAGAAGGAAAATGTAACTCAACATTAATCTCAAAATCAATCAAATCTCAAAATGAATGCAGGTTTGTGGAGATGCAAGAAGATCCAGAATCCTATAAACATGATAGTGAGCTGCTGGATGGTTTGAGGCAGACCTGGCTGGTGCAAATATGACCTTAAGTCTACAAAGTTGTTAATTAACTACTCTTTTTTCTTTTTTTTTTTTTTTTTTAACTATAGTCAAAATATAAACTAAAAATGCAGAATGGAGAGATACTTTTTAATACATATTATCCTCAAATTTAAAATTTGTTTGATAATGACATTCCTAATCTGTAGACTTGAAATACCTAGAGAAGAAGACAGACCTTACTTATGAATTTGTTATTAGGCTCCTTAAAATGTTAACAGTAAATCAAAATACAGTACTATCACAGTTAGTAGTCCATTTATAGTACTGCCACTACTAGTAGTCTAAAATAACATCAAAAAAGCTCCTTGTTAATAATAATATGATTAAGCCTGTAATATAAGAAAACTTACTAATATCTACAGCTTTTCTGTAATGTTGTGCTTATATTGGCTTTAGGTTGTAAGACACTACAGAGTATAGAGTAAGGCAGGTGGAGTGCTGCAGTGAGCTGTTGGTATCCTGAGCTGTTCACTAGGAGGAACTTGGTAGGTATGTTGGGGTCTTTTTATTTATTTATTTGTTTGTCTTTTTTTTTTCTTTTTTTTTTTTAACAGAGCTTAACCTAAAAGACATGAAGCAATAGACTCTTGACCACCTAACAATTCTCAAAAGAAACTAAACCCAACTCTGTTTACGAAAATTTTAGATAAATTCTGAGACTGCATTGTTAGGTCATTACATATCCCAAAGCCTTTCAGTAGAAATGGCAAAAACCCTGGTCTACAGTTTACTTTCCACCAGCACAGCACTGGGTATTTTTCTCTAATTACTGAATTACTAACTAATCTTTAAAATTGTTTCTTTGTAGCTAGAATTTAGAATTTACAAATATATGAACAGAAAGAGCATTTTCTTTTGAATTTGAGTACTCAAATTTCCTCTGAAGGGACAGAATAAGAAACACAACTTAAAAAGGAAAAATGTAGGCTGGTTTAACTTCCAAAAAAAATTCAGAGGAGTATCAGAGATCAGATCCTATTGCATAGCACCACTGATTCTATTGCATAACTTCTACCGGCAAAGATCTCTTAAAAAAAAAAAAAAATCACCTATACAGTAATTAAAACCAAGTCACTTACATCCTTGTCAGAAATATATTATCACACAGTCCTATTTTTCACATTCAGGTTCAGAACAGGTATTACATAAAAGTTTTCAGCTCAGTAACTCTTGAATAAAAAAATAAAACAACAAGTTCTGGTCCAGATTTCTGGTCTGGAATAGTGTGTGATGATACTAAAAACTAAATTAATTGTAATCAGGATTTGTCACCAATATGCTTCCTCATGGGAATTGGAATGAAATATGGAAATGAACATGACTTAAATAAGTCAGAGATGCTTACTAATGTGATTCAGGTTCGGGAATTGATTGTATCTTGCTATTAAGTATATATACTTTATATATATATGCAGTTCAGTTCCCTAATTATTCAGCACTTCTGTGCAATAGTAATCACAATATTTTAGTAAAAGTATAATAGATATTCAGGCTTTAGCACACAGCTTGTTCCACCACTTCTTTCACTTTTTTTTTGTCACAGTGAAAATGAAAAATATATCAATTGTTATTTTTCTGCCAAAAGAACTCACACAAAAACAAATCCATTCAAGACAGTTTCTCATTCCCCTTTTTACAGTAATAGTTAACTTTTTTGTTGCCCAGTGTGAATCAAAATCTGGAAAGAAACTTGCTTTTCTTTAAACTGTAGTTTTCTCTGGAACAGTTAACAAAGATGCCAAGTTGGACAGTGTCCTTGATGTTAGCTTTCTCATCAGTTTGAAGGCAGATCACCTCTTATAAAATAGTTCTGACAAGTCTACTGCAATGTCAGCTTTTCTTTCTGCATCTGTATTGTGAGAAAGTACCTGTGTTTTAAGGGGTTTTAATTTCAAATCTCTCTCTATGGACTCTAAGAATGCACTGAAGAGCATTTTCATATACTAGTTAAGCAACCATTTTACTGGCAATGAATTACGACTTTCTGTTCCTGGTTCTGCAAGTCGTCTTTTCTCTTTTGCTTTAAAAAGGCAATTTGAAAGTTTAAGGAAAACATATAAAGAACCATCACATGTAATATTGTCTTAATGGTTTTCAGATAGCTGAATCACAGCTAAGTTTTGTACTAGTTGCGGCAACAACATGAAACATTCTAGATCAAATTACGCAATGCAGGTAAGGTATATTCATGTCCAGTTCTTCTATATTTAAAGATAAGAATATATTATGATGTCCATAAGAATGGCCTTCTTGAAAATATGGAAAATATGATGCAAGTTTAATGACTAGTTGTTAAATGCTAATAATATCACCTGTGTATATACAAAACTTTTATGAGGAATATTTTATATTAAAGTTGTGTTTGTTAAAAGTTAATAAACATGCTGGAGACATTTTATGAAAACAATTGCTATATAATCCAGCAAGTGAATAAAATTAGTGTGGTTCTAACAATCTACATACAAACTTTAAAATCTTCAAATCATTTATGAAAGAAATGTGGATATAACTGTAGCTCATTAAATAAAGTCAAATGCTACATAGAACTTTTCTTCCGGTGATTTTGAAAAACTTTTTTTTCTTTGTTGAGGAAGACTCTGCATGGATGACAATGCAGTAAAATTGACTTTAACATAATATTGTTAAAATATCACATTTATTAAGAAAATCCCCAGAAAAAATGTAGTAGATTAACATTGAATGAGCACTGTGAACATTACCCCAGTTTTAAAAATGTATTATTATTTTATAAGGCAGTCCCACTCTGTTCAACTCCTAAGTAAAACAGATGTGATGGAAGAAGATGTTAGACAGATTGACATATTTCTGACGCTTTCTTGTGTATTTCCTGAAATGAAGCTGTAATTATAATGCATGTTGCAGGTTATACTGATGATCGGATAGAGAAGGTTGTCAAATTATACAGCACACAATCACTCAATGACACAATAGAACAAAAAGTGGAACATAATTTCCCAATCTGTCTATATCACATAAGTTTCCAGACAAAATGCTCATTCCAGAAGACCATATGTCACACTTAAGTAAATTAGACATTCATAAGTTGTGGACAAGAAAACATCCATAAAAAAGTAAGGCACCAAACTGATTATAAGTTATTAAATGGGATGCAGATCAATCATTCTTCACAACTGAGAGAACTGAGAAGATATATATTCCTAACTATTTCCAAAAGGATACATTACTTCCACTTAAATTTCTGCCATTTTATAATCTCAGTTTGGGGAAAAAAAATCTGTAGATATCTATGTCTATATATCTATATCTGTAAGTATGTAAGTCATATTTTTGAATGGACAATCACTTTATAAAAATATTAGCTGAAAAAATGATAAATATGAGTATTTTTTAACCACTTTAAAAATGATTATTTCAAAGAAGTCACAAACCACTTCAGAAGTACAATATAACACACAAAAATTTAGTCTGGATGACGACCATGCAAAGAAATCAAGACTTATATTTTTATTGTACCTGGAAAGTTAGGTTAATATATTAGAAAGGCAGTCAATTTATTCAACAAATCCTTTGGGTGGCAGCATAGTCTATCATTTTTTAGTGATCCATACTGGTGTTCTGTTCACCTTGGAGGTTGTGCCAGATGGGCTCGGGATTCGGCAATCCAAGGACAAAAAATGGACTTAATGACAATGACTCATTTAATCAAAACAACATAGATACAAGTACAAAGAATAAGAATCCAGTTTGCCTAGGGATTCCTAACCTCATCCTCGATCAGCAGAAACTCTTCCTCTCTCCTGGTTATCTCTCTTGTCTCCCAGCTCTGCAGTTCACATAGACTAACCTTAGCAATAAAGGCAGAAGTAAAGGCAGCATTCAGTAACATTCAGTAACTCCGCCTTCTCTGCTTCTCCCGCCACCAAAGCACCTTCCACATTCATACTTCCTAAGCGTTTGTATGACGATATTATGGGAGACTGTGTCGAAAACCTTGCTGAAGTCAAGATAGACAACATCTACAGCTCTCCCATTGTCCATCTGACCAGTCACCTCATTGTAGAAGGCTATCAGGTTCCTCAGACACGACTTCTCCTTGGTGAATTGATTCTAACTGCTCCTGACACAGCAAGGTTTCAGCTTGCTTTCCATCTGATCTGAACACATACATTACTTTTGTTCTTAGAAGACAGTAATGAGGACAAATATTTTCCAAATACCATATTTGCAATAAGTGATACTGTGATACTGGTAAAATATAAATTCTGTGTATCTTTTTTTTTTTTTTTCTGCTTTTTATATTGCTTTTTATCATATGATAATTCAGCTGATATGTATGTACATTAGCAGGTCATTCATCTTGACAACATACCTTATTAACTTAACAACATACCTTATTATCTTAAAATTCTGTTCTGGAGATCTTAACTGTCAATGTGTATTTTCCCTTTTTATATATATTTTCTTAGTTTATTTTGATTAGATTAAGCTTCAAAGTGTTTCTTCAGTACCTGATGATAGAATTTGCTTCATGGTGTCTAATTGTTGCTGAACAGGGAATTTAGGTAGAGATAATGTAAACATACAGAATTTGTCCAATATATCAGAGGATCATAGAATCATAGAATGCTTAAGATTGGAAGGGACCTCTATAGGTCATCTAGTCCAACCCCCCTGCACATGCAGGGTCACCTAGAACACATGGCACAGGACTGTGTCCAAGTGGATTTTGAAGATCTCCAAAGAAGGAGACTCCACAACCTCTCTTGGCAACCTGTTCCAGTGCTCTGTCACCCTCAC
>JAWLRI010000001.1:11828898-11847600 GCA_034781795.1 Crypturellus tataupa
CCTGCTTTTCCACCCTTTTTACTCTTTCTAATGAATATATCCAGAAGATGATCAGACAGATTCTGATCCAATGCAAGATAATCCTTTGTGCAAATGCAGTATCTAGTCATATGCAACTTTAGTTTGATACCTTTTGTTTGCTCCAAATACAATTTTCTAACTAATCAACAACCACACTCAACAATTTACCCTTCACTGTAAGTATTTTTAAGATTATAAAGTTACCGGCATCATTCTTAAATACACCTGCAGCACTGCTTAACCTGTACCTGTCTCAGGATTAGAGGAATTAAGACATTTTTATGATCATACCCTACACTAGTCAGATATTTCTTCAGCACCTCTTTTTTTATATATTCTTAGTGAATGTCCTGGCTTTTAAATGCATACATTTAAAGCTAAATGTTGAAAGAACATATAAACATCAAGCAAAATCTATGGTAGAAAAGTAAAAAAAAAAAAAAAAAAAAAAAAAAAGGGAAGCATTAGATTTGATTTATGAATGTGTACTTATTATTTCTATCTTTGCTATTCTGGCCTTCCAAGGGAGCTTGCTCTAAGAAAGGTTCTATACAGGTTCCTCTCAGTGCTAACTTTGGAGCTTCCCTCAGCAGTTTTTTAGAGTAACTTTTAAAATTATATTAGATGAAGATTCTTTGAGAAATATGTTCTGAAGTTTTCAGAAAACTATTGACACACTTAGTATATCATTTATTTTCCACAGTGATAAGGAGGAAGAGTAAGTTACGCTAAAATTTTGCTAGCATTCGAGCTTCTTGTACATTCTGAGTCTCAAATACAGTGGGCTGCATCCATGAAGCGCAATGTGGGCCAGATAGATAGTTTTGATTTTGATGATCATTGAGTTCTTTTAATCCAATGATTTAACTAAAAAGTTATAGAATACGCTTCAATAACTGAAAACAAAAGAAAAAATTTTAACGGTCACTGAAATTAGAAACTGAAAAAGAACTTCATAACTTTAAATTGTAAGAGCTTCATCCCTTGTAGCCTTTAAGGCAAAATGTGTTGTAATTTATGTTGTTCACCTATCAAATAAGAAATAGCTATTAGTTCAATTTAGAGATACCAATTTTATGGTACAATATACAGTGAGATATACTGAGATTGTATTAGTTTTTCTTCTGTTTAAACACTAAGAACATATGAGGCTCTGAGATCATGTAAATGTCATGTTTATCATGCATGAGAACAAAATTATTGTATTTTCAAGTTTTCAGCTGATAAAAATGTGATTTCAATTACATGGATATCTCTATTAATGCAAACTAAAATAACCAGATTATAAAGTCATGAAATATCTGGTTTAGGTATATTCTAATATATTTAGTTTCAATATGGCACTTAAGAAAGCTATATACAGCCCTTGAAATGCCAGCACACATTGCCCACAGAAGTTCAACAGCATTGCATGATGGAAATGAATTTCATTTGGCTCAAGTGTGGCTCAATGTGTGGAAGAAAAATGTGCAAATGTATAAACTGAACTCTAGCCTTTCATAAGAAGGACATATCCTTCTTAAACTGCATAGTCCTATTACTCCAAAAGTAGCACAATTCAGGTGTTCCAGAGCTACTGAAATGCTCGTGGATTGTGAAGACCATCTTAGATGGGCCTCAGACCACTTATGTGATGTAAACTTGGCTGTGCTATAAAGATACTGAAAGAAGTTTTGTTTTAATTTAGGTAGTTAGAGCATACAGTGTATCAGTCTGTTGACTATAAAGGCAATGTGTTCAATCATCTAAGAGACAGTCACATTACTTCTAAATCTACCACAAGCAGCACTGCAAGGCTTGTCCAGGGCAAACTCTGGTGCACCTCTTCTAGTTGCTGTAGTTTTACAGCTCAAGGCATGGACAGGAATTAAGCCTACCTACTTTTCTTGCAGGGCAGAGAAGGAAATAACCTGAAGAATGTATACTGCATTCTCATGATGTCATCTAAAAAGTAATCAATTTTTGATGCTGTAATACCCATCCTCCATTGAAAATCCCTATTGAAAAATAAAATAAGAGGTCTCATGTGCTTCTGTTTTAGCTTTAAACATTTAAGTAAATTAAAAAAATATAAAGATTTTTAAGAGTCACTTATTTGGTAGATTTCCTTCTGCAACTAAAATGCTCAGAGATAGTTAGCCATTGATTAAGTGAATCTAAAAGCTTTTCACAATTTTCAGTGTTTATTCAAGGCAAGAAAAGTACTAAATTACTGGTAATTGAACAAAAAATGAAGGAGCCATTGTTGTGCACTCAGATATATAGGTGAGAACATGTAATTCCAGATCTATTTGTTTTAAACAAAATACATATTTAGCATTGCCATTAGAAGTCATTCTAAAAAAAATCAGGGTGATCTCAAAAGGAAAAAGAAAAGAATCAGTGAATTACTGTGTTGTAGGGTATAAATAAATTCTTTTGAAAAAGCCATACTTTAGGAGCTATAACTACCCACACTGGGAACAACAATAACAGTCATGATCATAAACATTTTGTGAAAAGATGGTTTAATGTATTTTTATTGCTATTAATAACAAAAATAACAACAGCAATAATACAAACTCATTTTTCAGCAATTATATAGTCATCACCAACCTTCTTCTCTTCCTCCCTTTCCCCTCTTCAGACAGTAAGAGTATCTCATATATACAGATCATTACTGCTATTTAGAGAGTATCTTGAAAATAATTCTGTATGTGATAATAGTCATGTCTTCAACTAATTGTGAATGAAAATCACAAGTTTAAAAGTTTGAAGCTGGAAATTTTAAAGAAGTTTAAGAAGATTTATTCTCAAATTCTAGAGGGATTTTATGCTATGTGGTATGATTTTCAGAAACAATAAAAATTGGGACCAATTTGTTAAAAACAATCAAAATAATAATAATAATAATAAATTAGAGGCCACTTGTGAACCCAGTCAAAAACTTTCTCCTTCTTTTCATGTCAGCAATACAGCACAGTTATTTATTACATCCCAACTTACTTCTTCTCTATCTCTATTATTTCTGTAAATGTTGGTGGCTGATATACCTCTGTTGTTGACCAATCTATCTTACATACGTCAGCCAAACGATTCAATTGTTTTAATGTAACTTTGCGTGAACACGGAATTTTCAGGATAGCTTCTTCAGTATTTTATCGTCTAATAGCTATCTTCAAATAACAAGCTTTGGTTCTTAATGATCTCCAAATATTCACCTGAACTTGCTGGATGTTTGGTCCTGTCTCTACTTCTTCATATCAAAATATCATTTGATGATAAGCCTTGCCTCTAACTTGTTCCTTTCCAGGAAGCATCAGCATATGTCAAGAGGAACTGACATCACTCGGGGCTGCTTCTGAGACTGAAACTCACATGTGAGCTACTGCTTGTACCTTCTGATAAATCTTTCAGTAATAATTCTGTCATGTCATTGGAATTTTTCTGAGCATCATGTCTCTCTTCTTCATGTCAAAGCTCAAAGCATGGCAGATGCCAGCTTGGGTCTTATTAGCATTTCCATTTCTTCTTCCTTAGTGGATCTTCAGCTGAATCAAATGGGCTCCTGTGTTGTGTTTTGAGGGGCGGAGTGGGAGCAAATTTGGTAAGAGATGTGTCCTCTTGCATTCCAACCGATCCTCAAAGGCTGGAGGGACATAGAGTGGCTGGATTCATCTCTTAACAGGGATAACAAATACTGTGTTAGCTATACACCCAACTCTGGTAGTATTAGATTCACAAACAGTTGGTCCAATCATAGGTCCAATGGCCTTCCTAGGACTGAATCAAATTCCCAGATAGAGTGATCAACTATACACTTGACTCTGGCATTATCGGATTCACCAACAGTGGGCTGACTATAGGTCCAATTGCCTATAGACAAGCCGTCAGGTTCACGAATGCATAATATATTCAAATGCAACATTTGGAAAACAGGTTTGGGGTGTCAGTATAGGAAATGCTTTAGAACAGTATGGGGTTCTTAGCTAGTGCTTAGTGTACAAATGTGCAATCACCACTCACCCAGAATATGGGAGAGGCCTCTCAATCTTGAGGAGTCTCCTCAGACAGTGTCCTGACCTGAGGGGAGGAAAGGGACTCAGTCTGTTGACTGATCCAGAAGTTACAATGGAATCTTCCCTCTCTCTTTTTCCTTCTTCCTTAGTTCCTCCTCCTCCATTCTTATAATCCATTCTTTCTTCCTACCATATCCCTCCTTAGTTCACCTTTTATATATTTTCTTTTACATTTAGGTGAAGCTTGAGTGACTCTAGTCAAATTTAATTTTGTTATTCATTGATTTAAAAAAGTCTCCTGAGTTAATTGAAAATCTAGAGAGCGTGCTCAGTGAGGAGTTGTCCTTAGTAGTATAAGGTTGTGTATTGGTATTATAATGAGATTAGAAGGAGGCGAAGTTTGAGCAAAGTCTATCAGAAGGGAATGACCTGCCACCATTGTTGGCCCAACATCAGACATCATACTATGTGGCTTAACAGCTATATAGTATGACGAGGTTGCCATCTCTGCAGGGAGTACAACAGAGTTTGGTCACAGTGCCTTCACTCCACTCCATCCACCATTCACTTATCGTCGGCACGGCACCATCAGATTATCCACTCCGCAGGGAAACCAACAAAGTTTGGCCATGGTGACTCCATTCTGCTTCAGTTTTCCTTTACTCTTATTAATCCTGGCATATTCCACGCACATACCAACCATCCTGGAAGTGGAAGCTGTCTTTCACCTTAAGGAAGCCCCTGTAATATCTTAACTTCTGTTAGATCCTAGTTTTTCTCCAAGTTCCCCTTTCTCAAGCAAGCTGTTGGTATCCTGCCTACTTAATGGTATTATCACTATTTATTACAGTAAAATGAGAATGAGAAACAGTGCACAGAAATAAAACCATGAATTAGTCCTTGTCTGGAGGGGTATACAAGCAACTGAAACAAGTGAGAACACCACATAAATTAGCCGAAACTACTAATTTAATTGTGGAATTTTCAGTTGTGATTGAGAAACATCTTTTCATGGTTTTACCCTTCTTTACAGCACTATACAATCCAAGCATTAGTAATTATTTACTACAAAATCATTTTAAAACAGCATGTTTTTAAAAATCCAGACAGTTGCACTAAAGGGTATATGCTGACTCAATTTGAATATAAGATGTTCTTTGCTGATACTCTTTACTTTTGTGATAAAATATACTAGTGCCTGACTTGTGCAAAGAAGGTCAAGCATGTTACCATAAGTTTTTGATCTTATCAAGTAACAAAATTTTCTATAGCCCAAAATGACTGGGAAGATCGTGCTGATCCCCAGATGGTGCCTTTGAGCCAATCTGCCACCTCTGCCTGTGCAGCAAAGATTTATATTCATTCACCTGCCATTACTTATGCTTGAAGACATGGTTAAGCCTAATAATTGCAGTTCCCTTTAACTAATGTCAAAAATGAGATTTCCACAGAAAAATGGTAGTTAAATAATTTTATAAATCTTATTCATAGTAATTACAAAGTACCATATATCAGGGAAGGGAGAAGTGAAGATGGAATATAATCACGTTTGAGAAATCAAGTAGTCCAGTTAGTTATAATTTCATAATTCTCTAGGTATCTCTAGGATATTAAAGATTGTTCTTTTTGTTTTGTTTGTTTGATTGTTTGCTTATGTAAGATGCAGTATACTTCCAACTTGTCTGTTACTAATTTTTTCCCGCTCAAGAAAAAATACATATATACATACCTAGGATATATGATAATACCTAGGATTTTGTTTGCCAACTAATGGTGTTCATTAATAATAACAATTAATCTTTGATTAAAAGTGATTGTCCAACACTGAGATAATCAGATTTTTCTGTTTCAGATGTACATTTTTGATAACATAAAGTCAACTTCATCTCAGACTTTTAACATAATTTTTCCATTGGAGTTTTTAAATGTGTATGAGTTGAGAGGCAGTTGGCTTGTGTGTGATATACTTGCTTGCCAGTTTTTAAAATTCTTTAGCCTGAGGTCCTGTAGGTCTCTATCTCTAGATCTCTGCATTATTTCCAATATTTTGTCAGCAATTCTTACTAAGATAACTAACAATCCTACTGGGAAAAAAACAAAACAAAAAAGTTTAATAAAAGCTATTGTTTTGGTAGCTTTAGAAGAAAATACAATAATGGAATTCTGCAGTGATAATAGAAAAACTCAAAAAAATAAAAATAGCTGGCACCTCAATGCTTGCCACAAAAGTCCCAAACACCTGCAGGAGTTTAACAGCTAAATGGTCATTTGGTGCTTAATTAGTCAAAGTCGTATTATATTTTATTTTTATTCATAGAAAACCTTATAATAATCATTGACTTGCAGAAGAGAGAAAACTAGAGAAAAAACTCACAAGACATATTATTAATGATATTTTATATACCACTAAAAACTGCTTATTATTACAGTTATGAAGGTGATATAAAAATAGAAGTACAATGTAATAGATAAAAGTACAATGTAATAGATTCTGTCTGTATTGATGGATATATCACTAAATTAATAATAGCAGTAAAATTATAAAACTACTAATAAATATTTCTGAAAAAAATGACCTTATAGCATGCAAATGAAATTATTCATTTTAATGTGAATATTTTAATAATAAGTGCACGATATGTGCATAATATGTAAATATGTATCTTAATCACTTTCATTAATAGCTATTTAATCAAACAATTTAGATGTTATTGTTGCTTGATCAGTTGGTGCTTCTTATGTATAGTAAACTTAGTAAATGATCAGTTTGCCTATGTGCTGGAATGAGGACAAGACATGTTAGCCTAAGAGAAAAACAATTTTAATGGATAGTTGCATTTTAGAATGTATAGATATGGGATGGATTTATCAATTAATAAATTAAAACTAAATAGTATTTTCCATGTAGAAATCTGAACTTTTTTCATGGAATATACAGATTTTTTTTTATAAAAATGTGAAATAATTCCACTTATAATCATAACTTGGTTATAATCAAGTTATAGAAGAAATACTTACTAAATAAAGAAGTTAAAATATTTACCTCTGTATTTTCTTTAAATTATCCTGAAATTTTGTTTGAATTTGAAAATCTTGTAGAAAGCTGAAGAAAATCAATCATATATATGGCTATTATAATTGTACTTTTTGTACTTACAGTATTTGTACTATTGTACAAAATTGTACCATTTATAGGTAATACATATATATACAAAATGTATAATTTGTATACAAATACAGTTATAAAGCTCAGATTCACAATTTTTGGCAAAGCATCATTTTTCTTGGAAAATGAGTAATTGAAATGCCAAGTTAGCCGACAGACGGGGACTTCATAAGAAGAGTTCTGAAGGGTACCCTGTGAGAAGGCCAAAAAAAAAATAGATGGTTCTTTTTTGTCTTGTTATTGTTACATGTTGGTGTTACTTTTTTGGAAAGTGCCACAGATTACTTGAGAAACCTCATCTTGGGTATCCTTAAGATGAGAAGCAGGGATGAATTGGATCTCAGTTTCATAATTATTTTTGTAAGTAACTTAGCTACATTAAGGTAATTGAAAATTTATTGCTTGGCTAAACAGACTGATTTCTTTTAAGAAATTAGCTATAAAATTTCTATTAACATTATTATCAACATAAAGCAAATAGTCATAATCGAATTTGTGCTTAATTTAATTAAAAGATAGTACTAGCCATTACATCCCTCCTTCAAATACATTCTAAAATTTCTGTCGAAAATTTGGAATTTCTACTTATCTTTAAATCTTATATATATATCTCCTTTTATAAAATAAAGTATTTTATGTTTTCAGATTGTCTTCATAGGTTTGAATATTAACATAACCTTAAGACGTTAACCTTAAGTCTAAAATGCCTTGAGTTCCTCCAGTTCCTTCAAAAATGCCTTAAACATGTTGTTTTCATCAGTACAATATTTGATTTTGACATGTTAACTAAAATAGCAGCCATAAAGCCACACACACACATACATGCAAAAACTCTGACTGACATGATAATTATTTCAAATTATAATACTAGCACAATCAGTTACAAGATCTTGAATATCAAGCTATTCCTCAATCTCTTTTCAGGAGAATTAAGCAAATCAGTTATTAAATGTGATCTAAAAGGTGATAAATCCAATTTCCTTTGGACTTGGGCCATGGGACAATCTATCTTTTTCAGTCATCCTATCTGTTATACGGAGAAGATAAACTTATACAGATTTTTTTAACTTAAAATTGAATCCTGAATTCTTTTTAGAAAGTGCTACAAGATACGCACAGAACACTTGTTGAAAAGAAGAAAAATTACAATACCATAAAAAATCCAGTTCTTCATGCAAGCTATTTAGATGCCTTCCAAATAGTAACAGGAGTGTCTATTACAAAGATCCTTGTAATGATCTTCAGCCAGACTGTACATGAGTCTCCGCATTACTCTTCTGTTCAGTTCACATAACTAGTTGGTTTGTGGTTCTACATGACCACTCCAGAACATACAAGATCCATCCCACTGCTAGTGATCATCTTAAACTATATACAAAACATGTTAACTAACTTTACTATGTACAAAAGTCCATCCTACTTGACCATGTCTGCATCTGCGTTTTGACTATTTATAGGTGTCTTACCTGTAACACTCTGTATCCCTTTCGTTATTTTGTTGCTCTCAACAGGTCTTTTTTTTTATAGCGTGAAAGTTTGCATTATGCGGCAATCCATAAAGCTAATGACATACCACTTAAATAATTACACACCTGCTCTTTCTGTGATATGTGCACCTCATTCCTATTAATATTAACACGAGCAAGCACCAAGCAGATAATATACTCTAGAATGTATATAAATGTATCAAGTATGTAAACACTAATAATAATTTTCTCACTGTGGTAGATGGAGTTAGAGGAAGCTACCATATTTTCTCTTTAAAATTTCATTTTAAATGTAATGTCTTGTATTTGTCCAATATCATTTATTAGGAGAAAAAAAAAAAAAAGTGGGAGGATCTAAATGTCTTTCGAATTCTTTTTTGATTTTACCTTCTTCTGGCAAATCATATTAAATTAAAGAGATAACAAGTGGGAACTTTATTCATTCAGAATTCCCAACATATTTATTCAGAGTTCCCACTAAAATGGTCAAGAATAATAAATAACTTCATTTTTGCCTTGAACGTGCATTCATATCTTTGCCTAGCTTCAAATAGCAGAAGATTAGTCTTCTTCTGGCTTCAGGTGAGGCTTTATTTCACAATAATAAAACAATGATGGTGTATGCCCTTTCCTGATGAGGACAGCATAGACTGACAGAAGACAAACTACAAATAAAGATATATGGGTTCCATTTCAAGAAAAAAAAAAAGATTTTTTTTTTTTTTCCTGGAGAAGTATTCTGTGTTTCCATGTCTAACAGGTATATCTGATTTACTTAGACTACAAATTGCTTCTAGAAGGAATTGTGTTTTGCTGTTTCTAGTAAAGCTCAGTATTAATTATAACGGGTCTTGAATGTCATCTGGTGTCTCCCTTTGCTGCAATAATTAGGCTCGTATGTGGTGAATTCCACTTAAAGAACACTGTTGTGTCACAGACCATAGGTCTTCCATGAACTTGACTGGGTAAGAGAGTATGTTTCTCTGTAATGATTAACTATAGCTGAGAAGAGTGCTCCTAGAGATACTGACTTAATATTCCTTTCATCCCCATGTAGACACCCTGCTCACACTTTTTCCCTCAAAAAAACATACAATATAGGGTCAATGCTACTCACTGGCTCTTGACTCACTAGGAAAAGATTCCACCTGTAGGTGGTTATAATTATATTTATATATATATATATAATTATAATTAAAAATACAGATACTCTCTGGTCACAGCATTAACTATTTTTTAACCTTGCATAATAAATCACAAGGACAGCTAGCAGAATCAGGCAAGTAAACTTTGTGAGGGAATCTGAAGGAAGAGAGAGAAAGGAAGAAAAGCAAGATTTTCTCTTGCTGAGAAGCTTTTGTCTTCACATACAAGGCTGCTGCTTCATTTGTCTCCTCTGGTACTTCTAAAATCTACCTACATACAAGCTACTGTAGACATTGGATCCTGTGCTCCTCTATGTAGATTTTGGCTAGAATTGCAGAGGATGTGGTTGGAATTTGCCTGGAACAAAAGAAGACATAAACCTCTCCTTTCAGGAAGCCCTGGCAGAGCATTAACATGGCAGCCAGAGCCAGAAACATGTGCAGCCATGGCAATTTCCTGATGTCATGTATCACAGAAACTTTCACAGAAATGTTAATTACCATGCTAGTGAAGAAGCAGCATTAGGGGAAGGTACTGTTACACAGAAAGAATTTTTTTTTTTCCATCTTACTATTCATTGAAATTAGAAACAGTCAGAGGAGAAAGAAAGACAACTCCAGTCTGTCGGATCCAAACTGACCACACTCAAAAGGAGATGAAGCATGGTGGCCTGTAGCTCCCTAGGGAGTTACAGGGATGATCCTTTTTACGGGTTTGATTCATAATCCCAGGACGATGTTCTACCTGAGACAGCTGCTGAGGCAGCAGCTGAGGCTGCTCTGAAAGTAGATTGTTCTCCATCTGCATGTGCTGTCAGTGCTGCTCACTGAACTGAACAGTAAGAGTGCTTTGGGGAACAATCTTAGGAGAAGAGTGCCAAAAAAATAGATACTTATATGGTGTTCTTCGAGTAATGTTTTCTAAAGAACACAAGAGAACATGCATAGGGACAGATATACAGATATATGACAGGACTGAGTGGATGATACTGGCAAGCACAGAAGCTGTTGAGCAGAAATGATTCTTTGCCACAGATATATAGATCTAGTACTTTCCTGAGATAGGTTTAAGCTAGAAACAGTGGTAGATGGCAACATAAGGCCATAACTAGGTATATACTCTAACTATCTGGGGATAAGTATATGATAAAAAGCATATTCTTGCTCTTCGTGAAGGACTCTTAAGATAGATAGGAAAGAAAAAAACGTGAGTCAGTAACCCATGCAGGTTATGTGTCTGCATACAAAAATATATGAGATTAACAAATAAACAGGATGGGTTAGAGGTATTCGCATATAAGCTAATTTATGAGCTAAATAGTATAGCAGAAAACTTTAAGTGAAGCAACTTGTCCGGATGTTCCTATAGAAAGGTACAGCTCATTCAGGATGGCTAGGCAACCATGAAAGAAAAGGGTTACATACAAATCAAAATTGCTCTTGGGTCAAAAGTGCATTGTGAGATAGACCTGTTAGAAATGTCTAGGTAATAAGAGAAGGAAAAAGAAAAATCACAGATGGTACTTAAGATAGGACTGTGGATGTAGATAGTGTGACTAACACCCAGAAGTCCCTGGGAACGGAGAGGGGATGGGCTGCCCAAGTGGGTGATCCTGAGGAGGAAACACCCATGAGGTGTTAGCAGCCATAGGTGAAGCAGCCTATGGACTTGAGAAGCAGTCGTGAGCTGCGTAGGACTGCCTGGTATGTGATTTATCTGTTAATGATATTGAACCTGATTAATAAATCAATTAACAGCCTACATCTTAATTTGCTTTAAATTACATGAACTCGGCATTTTTTCCCTGGGGCTAAGAGTGAGAAGGATTTCCTTTTCTATTCTTTCTTTTCTCCACCCTTTCTTGTTTCTTTCATAAAGAAGCAGAACTATGACCTGGTGATAAGGATGTTAACTACTTTAACATCTACTGAGAAAGGTCTGAGTCAAGTCACAGTGAAGAAGTTTGCGGAATGTAATCTGATCAACTTTTTGATCAGAAAATGAAGAATAAAACGGGAATGGATTCTTGCCAGGAGGGAGAAAATCAAGTTGAAAACTATCATGAAATGAGTTTGTGATTCTTAGGAAAGTTAGCAGATATCACTAAGAGAAGAATAAGATAGCAGAATGCATAAATAACACAATAAAGTTACAGTGAATACTATAATCACCTTGTGAGACTTCAGTTACTTTGTGAACCACCCACTTCAAAGACTCTTAGCTTCCTGCAGTGAGTTTAATACACTGAGTTTGATGTTATGGTCAGCAGTAACTGAGATTTGGTGCTTTTGAGAGAGAGTACCTGAACAGGTTCTTTACTGCATGTTATTTTAACCTATTTTGTAGGTTTCTCTCTTCTGGAGAAATTTAATGGAGAGAAAGAATGTGCCATATCAAGGAAAGTGTGGAGTTAGCATATGGAGTTAGTTTCCTGAGTATTGTTGCAAAATATATATGTCTACAGATTTTTAGTATAATACTGAATAGCTTCAGGTTTCCTTTTACTGAGACAGATGAAAGTTGACTGCAAAAGCTGATTCCTAGCTACAAGATTTTTTTGTTGTTGCTGTTGCCCAGATACTGAGCTCTGTGGCTTCCCCTTTGATTCAAACTACCCAATTTCATACAATTTGAATGAGGGATTTTCATATAAGATAGTTGTTACTTATTGGACAATTTTTTTTGTTAGATTCATTTTTAGATTCAAGTTATATTTATTTTTGTATTCAGCCTTATTACGATGTCATATCTTCATGAAAAATTTAAGATGCATGAGTATAAATTATTAAATAATAAGACATCAGAACAACTTTATTGTTTATAACCATAAGTAATACTTAAGGTGTAGAAAATGTGTTTAGGCTTTTTGAGATGCCTCTCTTTGAGGGACAGTCAAGAACCCAAAGACTACGGAAAAATCTGCGTTTGGATGGGAATGTGAAATTCCTTATTTCCTTCCAAAGCTGTGTCAGTGTGTAGAAGTAAATGGCACATACAGTATAGGAATAGGTCATTTAGTATTTCCAGTTCTTCTTTATACATTTTAGTCTACTATTGTTTCATCTAAGATGAACAAACAATTTTAGAGCTCTGAGCTATGAATAAGTAAAATATCTGATTAGTACGTTAAATGTCCTTGACACTTATAGAGTTGGTAAGAGAGTACTTTAGCAGCAAAGCAAAGTTGTGGAACTTAGACGTTTTACAAAGTGTTCAAGCTAGAGAACTTAGTATACAAAATGTTTGTGATGTATAACTCTAATATATAAAAACATCCCAAATGCTAGATGAAAATCTTTATTATAAATTCAAGAAGACTTCATTAATATGGATTTTATTTTGTTGCATTCATTCATATCTTTCAGCCTGAGAAAATGTCTCTGTCCCTTTGAGATGTATGATCTTTTATGGAATTGTCATACATATTTAAGTCATCTTAAAATGTGTCCCTTTTTTCTAAATAACATGTCAATTTTCCTGCTTATATTTTATTATAGTTCATCTTCAATATATTTTTTGTGTTTGTATAATATTTTCATTGTTACTAGCAATTTTCTCTTTTTTTTTAATTCTTCTTATTATTATTATTTAAACACTACAGAGTACAGGGTTTTTACCTAAGAACTGTTTCAGTTTTTATTTGCTTATCCAGAAAAAAGTTTCACTACTATAATTGACTGGCATATAAGCACAGCATCTCCATTAATGTTTTGGCTCAAACATGAGACAGGATTGAAAAAAAAAAAAAGAAAAAAAAAGGAAATCCTATGAAATAAAAGAGATACAGACAGTCTATTGGACCTATTATACCTGTGAATGTCACTTCAAGCCTACACTGAAAAGGTCATTCTGTCTTTTTGGATTCCAGCAATGAGTATATGGACATCAAAAGAGATATAATGTGTTTGATTCAAAGAAAGAGAGAAATATGTATACATATGTATTCATGTATATGTAATCTTAAAGGAAAGGAAAAATTCCTTTAGGATTATACATCTTAGTTTCATGAGTAGGTAATTATCAATGTGTGCCATAAAACTGTGTCAGTAAATGATCAAATCTATTTAGCACTAGGTATTGTATCTCTATTGTCAGAAAGAATTTCTTATTCGAATGTTTCAATAAGCTTTGGCTAGTGAGTTTGTAGATAAAGGAGCCTACACTAAGAAGACTACAATGTAATGTTTATTTAATAAGCAGAATATTTTTCCACAGTGTGAAAAGATCCCACAGTGTGGAGATATCCTGTACTGGTAGGACTGAAGTACTAGATAATATTATTTTATTATTTCCCTGTCTAAAGTGTTGAATATTCATGTATTATGCTTTATCCTCTGTCAATGATCTAAGGCATAACTGCTTGCATTTTGAAAATATCTAGATATAGGGCACAAATTATTAATTTCAGGAAGGAAAATGTTCACTCTAAAGAAAACTTTTTTTTCCCAAATTTTCAACTTATGGATAAGGCAAACTATGGAAGATCTAAACCACACAAGGAGATTATTTATACATTCCTTTAAAATTCAAAAATAAACATTTTGTTGAGAAAGAACAATATTTGCAACATTTATTTTCAAGTATATCATATTAATTCATAGAAGTTACAATAAAATTTAATCTTTTTTTTTGCAGTAATTTCTCAGCCAGCAATCAGAGTCTTCTTTCTTGGTGAAATCACCTCAGAGATGTCCAATTTCAGGAGAACAGTTTTCTTTAATGAGATGAGTAATGCTGACAGTGTTCCACAGCAAAATCTCTGTCTGTATGTTTAAATTAGGTTTTAGAAAGACTTTCTGCAGTCTGAATGCAGTCAGTTTAAATCATCATGGCTCTGGGAAAAATCCATGGCAATAAATGCTCTATTAAATTGTAGTGTCTCTGGTACATACAGATTGAAAGGGCATGTTTTCCATTACATTAATCTAGTTCTGTTAACTGTGCCAATACAAGCAGATGTTTTGCCATTTTTGAATTTTTTGTCAGATATGTAATCCATTAAAAAAAGGAAAATTGCCATTTTTTCTTCTGAGGTAGGAATGTAACTGAAAGATTTCAAATATGTCCCATGGTCTGTGTAAAAAGTTTTGTGTGACTGAATATTAGTCAGATGTCTGCTTAGAATTACCTTTTAGTTCCATTTTACTATATCGAACAATAAGAACAACAGTATGAAAGAAGTAAAAAATTTAGTGCCGCCAAGCTGAAAAGGATTGGTTACATCAGAAGTAAACCTGGACCAACGCCTTTAACAGTTATTTGTTTTTTTTTTTACTGCCTGGTCTGGCATAGAAATGGTCCCACTACAAGATATGTTGGATAGCAGCTGCATTCTCTCAGTCACTTTTGAGGTGAGATGAGTAGACTCTGTCCAAAACACTATTCTGCAGCTGCAGCAAGATGAATTTTGCTTTTTAATAGTATGACACTTTGAGTGTTGACTTTCATCTCCTCCTTTCAGTTGATTACCCCTCCCATAGTAACACTGAGCTTGACTACAGAGTCAGGCTATTCCTAAATGTTCAAGTAACTGTATAGTATTTTGCTATTAGATGTAAAAGACAGTTCATAGCAATTCTAATCAATGAAAATGAAAAATATAAGAATACACTGTATTGAAAGGTTTATCATGAAATTTTAGTTTAAAATATTGTTTTAATATAATATAATATTCTGCTTCAAATCTCCTGTCTACAAACTATTTCATTTAGTGGCATGAACTGTTATTTATTATTGATGATGAATATACAACACTTCATAACATTGAGTTATGAGAATTTTGAAATATCTTACAAAAGTTATTATCTTACAAATAATTTTGTAATTTTTGTAACAGATATTATGTTACCAAAAATCTTAAAATGTATCTAAGTGTATAAATTATGATAAAAAACAAAGGCATGTCTGTGCTCAGTAATACCCAAGAGCAGCAACCCATCCTGTGCATATTTATCCCTACTGATCTCAAAGATTTGTCCCTGCTAATATCTATAATTGCATCAAGCTAGAGGAAAGAACAAATGTTATTAATTCTCCATTGAACTCTAGAATTGATCTGTACAGAAAGTTTATTGTAAAGTAAGCAACTTCAGTGTATTGTGCAATGTCTCCCCTTGTGAATGCATCAACTCTCCTGTATAGGGAAGTCCAGAGTATAACTCTGTAGTGTTCTTTTATTTTTTGAAAGAAAGTCAGAAGTATATAAAATGTGATTAGTATATCTATCTAATGCTTTAGCAGAAGCTTTGCAAGCAACTACCTACCTACCATCTGTTTGAGTTGCTGTTTCTTTTCTGAGTGAAGGTTTTATTTCTACAAATTTATTGTTAAGCCCTCTTTCCAGGGAGAGTCAATCACTATTGTTGCCAGCCACAGGAACACTGCAGAAATAATCATATGCTAATAAGAGTATATGAGAGTCCTTGATTTTTAAAGGAACTTGATCTTCAAAAAGGAGACCAACTTCTTGTTGCCATCTCAGTTAGGATAAATAGTTTCCATAGAAAATGACAAAGAATTACAATTATATAACCAAGAAACTTGTCTCAGCTACTGCATAAATGTACTGTATAAGTCTGAAGATTAATTTTCACAGTTTCTGCTGTTGCAATAGTTTGACTTAAAATTAAAATTTAAAATTAAATAATAATATTTAGATACTTAAAATACCTTGAATGCCATTGACCTACTTGAATATTATTCTGTGGTAAAGTTTTCTTTTGCCTTTTTCTTGCCTATCATAATCCTACTTTATTTCAGCTTCAGTTCATCTCAGGATTCTTCTGTGGATCTCAGAGTACTATTAATAATGTCAATATCATTAATAGTAATGGTGATATTATTAATTATTATAGTGTTAATTAGCACAATATGAAAAGACATAATGTCCTTCTCTACCTGGAGAAGGACAGCTCTAGTAATTAGCTTGCGTTGCAACATCAGTGTCAGTAGTCCATTGATTTTGGTCAATTTTAACATGAGTCTCCCATCTTTGTTGATTATTCAGTCTACTAGATTACTCTTTCTAATTCACCAAGTAATTATTCAGGGTAGATCAAACTCATTCAACAATTCAGCCTGTTAATAACATGGCTAAGATGGAATATTATAGATTAACATTTAAGTCCCTGATCTCATTCAGGGATTTTTTTTTTTTTTATAACTGGATTACCCACATCCCAGGTGAGAGTCCTTGTTATGGAACTATTATGGTCTTCAGAAGGAGATCTTGAAAAATTAAAAATAGCACCTTGCAAAAATTCAGTTTAGTCACAGGAGATGTTTTCTTATTTTGCATGGATATGTAAACTGTTTCCCACTGAAATTTAAACTCCAAAGTATCAGTACTCAAGGACTCATTAGACAATAACTTCATTGCAGAGTCAAAACTTTTATAAAAATCAAGAAGTAGGAAGGGGAGATATCCTTTAAGTAATCTTTTATGTATTTTTTTCCCCAGGTAAATACTCTATAAAAGACAAAAGATGATCTACGGAATTCAGTGCATGAATTCTATAGGTATCTATTGGTTTGGATGGAAAAAAATAGTTATCAAGCCAAGAGAGAAAATGCAAAGGTTAAGAATCTAACACATGACAGTTCACCAAAGACATAAGACCCTTGGAGATTAGCAGACTTGTTCACTCTGTAAGGACTGATAAACTCAGTAGGTGCAGAGTCTGCGAAAGCCACACAAGACTACTGAAGCAGATGAACGTTAGCAATGGGCTGCATGATTTGGACCACATCTGGGTTGTGATGGCGGTATGCAGACAGAGAATTTGTGTGCCCCCAAGGAAGCAGAAGATCCTCTAACGGACTTTGTGAATACCAGCCTAGGACACACAGGTGTGTCAGTATGATTCTCCATTTCTAAGTACCGACTTTGTGAATACCAGCCTAGGACACACAGGTGTGTCAGTATGATTCTCCATTTCTAAGTACCTCCTGGAATTCCCTTTCCATCTTTTTTTTCCAACCTTGTACCTACGAGTGAATATGTGAATGAATACATGAGTCAGTCAGTTAGCAAATGTCCTGTGCAGATAATTTTCTGTTACTGATAATAATAGTTCAATTCTATTAAAAGAAAAAGGAACACAGCTTAATAAATGAAAGGTGTTTTGAAAAAATGTTAGCAGGAAGAGATCACAGTCAAATTACCTTTTTGGGAAAAGGAAATCAGTAACAAAAATTTCAACCAAAGTTTTCTGATACTGATTAGTGTAAAATACATATCATAGACTATACCTCATGAATCACTGTAGCTCTAAAATCTGTTGCTATTTTTTTTTTCTTGGATACCGACACACACACTTTGTAAGCACTGAGGAAGACTGAAAGACTATAAACACAGTCTTGAGAAATAAATTATATTCTCAGAATTTATGCTGACAACATTGCAAAAATGGAATGTACACAGGGATTACTGTAGTCCTACTTATCCATAAGCTAACTGTAAACAAATTGTCATAAAAAAATAATGCAGTGAGTGAATAAATGAATGATTAAAAGGCAATCTAACATAAATCATATAGAAAACTTTTCAGAAAAAGTTTTAGAGGTTTATAAAAAAATTACAAAACTAACAAAAAAAGGAAAGTGTAAGAAACTCTGTAGCAATTCAGATATTTGGACATGAAGGACAAGAAGGTGCTTAAGCGTAGTCAGCATGGATTCACCAAGGGGAAATCAAGCTTGACTAACCTGATAGCTTTCTATGACGGAATGACTAGCTGGATAGATGACGGGAGAGCCATGAATGTCATCTGTCTCGACTTCACCAAGGCTTTTGACACTGTTGATCTCAACATCCTCCTGGGCAAGATCTGGAAGTGTGGGATAGATGAGTGGCCAGTGATGTGGATTAGGAATTGGCAGGACG
>JAWLRI010000001.1:11869272-11897485 GCA_034781795.1 Crypturellus tataupa
GCAAGGCAGCAAGGAAGGAAGGAAGGAAGGAAGGAAGGAAGGAAGGCAGGAAGGAAGGAAGGAAGGAATTCTGGATATTTTCAGTGAAGAGTTGTGCTCTTCCCCTTTGCATTCTAATTTTATTTTTGCAGCAGAGGCATTGCTATCTGCATGTTGTCTTTGACAGTTTGTCCCAATTTTATATTATTTAGGGAGGTTTCCTCTAATTAAATGGCTGCAGTTTCTGCATGATTTATTTCTCTTATTCATCATAGATTAATTGCTTCCCACCAAGAGCCGGTTGACAGAACTGTCAAATTTCTTCACTTGCTTCTCTTAGCCTGACTCCCTGATTCATCATCTGCCCTCTTCTAATACACTCAGCACTTTTTCTGACAGGCTGGCCAGCAGGAAAACCTGTCCCCTTGCCAACATATTGTTCATTCTTTACATAGCTTTCTCTTTCTTTCCAGCTTTGTTACTGATCTGGTTTATAGATATTTAGCTGACTGGCCATGATCTGTGAAAACAGCTGATAGAAATCTGATATGAATTTGCCATGTCTTCTCCCTCAGCAGAGTCAGCATTTTCTCTTCAAAACACTAGCTAGATCTAAGTTGGGCAGCAAGTGTTTTACTACAATTACTCTCTCAAGACCTGTAATGACAATGACAGTATCTTGCTATAGGGTAATCTGCTTACTTGAATTCTTTTATAGCAGAGTTGCAAAAAACTTAAGGAGCAAGTAGTACTTCTTCTCTGTAGGAGAGGAGAACTAGTGTTGCTATGTTTGTGAGAGCTTAGATATATAGAGGGAAGAGGGGACTCTGGGCCTTCAGAATTTTAGCACTAATAGGTATGCATTTTGACAGATTTTTTTCTCTTTTTCTTCTGAAAACCTTGGAAGAAAATAAAATCAACTGCCATTTAGGTATGCTATTCTTCATTTTGCATATTGTAAGCAGGATATATCCCCTACACAGAACTGGGTTTAGAGCTTTATTTAAGCAGCATTTGCAAGTGTTTATACTGTATAAATTCACTGAGATGACTTATGACTATAAAGCAGCAAGCTTCCAAAAACTCAACCATGTCTGTGGGCTAAGTCAGTAAGTTCTGAAACAATGCAATTATACCTGTCTGATGCAGAAAAGTAATCCACAAAGATTTATTTTGTGCTTCCTCAGAAACATATCTGATTAATTTTTGTTTACCTGTATTCCCCTTCGTTGTGTGTTCTCATAAGCTCCGTTCTTAATCATTTTTACATCTTGTGCTGTACTTTTGCTTGCATTGTGAGGAAATCATGTTGTCTATTATACAGATGTAAGTGAGATCAGAATCTAGTCTATCATGCTTACATAGTATGCAATATATGATTTATGACAAGACAGCAAGAGTGTAAAATATTTAGATAGCTGAAAGTGAAAACATAAAAATATATAGACGTTGTTTATTTCTTCCTGCAGCAGAACAAGGGAGAAATAAAGACCAAATGACAGTGCTGTTAAGAAACTTTACTATACGGAATATGATGTACAGCGCATAATGACCTTCATTTTGTGTAATTTGGAAATCCAGGTATGTGCTTACCTAAATACCAATTAGATAAATTAATGTTAAGGCTTAGAGGCAAATTAGAATGTAGATATTCTGCCCTTGAAAGCTTCAGCAGTGATTTAGATACAACCTGCCCATCAGGAGGGTCCACAAAAAATTCTTTGTTCCATATAAGTATTGAATTAAGCGCTGCAACTAGATACTTTTAAGAACTCGGGAACAAAAACCTCCTCTTCTGCTTACATGTCTGAGAAAAATTACAATAGAAAAAAAACAAGGTGAAAGGAACATCTGAAAGTCCTCTAGTGCAACCTCCTACTCAGCTTTTGCTGTCCAAATGCTACTTTTCTCTTTAAACTGTGATGGAAATAAATTTCTCCCTTACTCTACTAGCATTTTGGTTATATTTATTATATTAATAAGTACATCCTTTAAATTATGCATTGTCTCTTTCTTATTCAAGGCATATATTATTCTGACTTTTCAGAACTTTTAGGCTGACCTTGTTCAGGACTTCAGACAGCAATACTCCTCTTTAATCCAGTGTATTATGAAATACATTACAATACCATATTTCTCATTATTTTAATGTGAAAGGATGATGCATCCTTGGTCCTCTGCCCCTTTCTGTATGATTGTCTTAAGATTACAATGCTTGACTATGGAGGGAAAAATAAACGACTGTAGATCTTTGTAACAACACAAGCTTATATGTCTCTGATACTATAATGCTACACAGTCCAAACCAGACAGCTCTCTACTCTTCTCATGCAACCAAGTAGACAAGATGTGCATCACTAGAGCATAGAAAAGGAAGCCTGACTTCATACTTTGATCAGGGTGGTCATCACTGTTTCAAAACATCTCTACTACTGTTTGAGTGACCTATCTTTAAATTTTTTTTTCTGTCCTTTGATGGCATGTGTCCTTCTACACAGAATTACATCTCAAAATGAATGTTTAATTTTTACATATGCACTTTATTTTACAACTCTTTTCTAACGATCTTTTAAATAGCTTACTTGAAGCTTTTCCAGATATTAACATTGGCAAGGTAAAAAGATATTTCAGATAGCTTGGCCATGGACTATAACAATAAATATAGTCTAGCATTACAGAACAAGCTTTTGGTATTTTCATAAACATAACTGTAGGAGAAAAAGCCCCATCAAATTTTAAATTTGAGCATCTGGAAATACTGAGCAAATTTTACCAGCATTTCATTGGAAAAAAAGAGCTTCATTCAGGAAACATTATATATATATATAATGTGTGCATATATATATATTTATATATATGCACACTTACACATGCATACATATACATATATAATATGCATACATACATATACATATATATATATATATGCATACACATATACATGTGTGTGTGTATGTATATACACAAGTATAATTTAATGGTAGTCCCTTAAACTTTCCAGATTATTCTTCCAAGCATATATTGTAGGTTGTAGTCTAAATTCAGATTCTCCTTTCTATTTGCTATTTTAAGTCCTTTCAACATTTGTTCATCATAATTTCCCGTTATTTCAAAGTTCCTCTTTTACTCTTGTTTATTATTATGCATTTCAGTTATGAATTTCTACCTATCTCTTATTTTGAAGGCTAAAACTTGTAGAAAGCTATACCTAGACTACAATATAGTGACTAAACCTCTCTTCAGCAAAAGTCAATTAGTTCCTCAAAATAAGTCACTGTGACTTTTGCAGGAAATTCAGTAGAACATAAAGAAGCTAAAGAGGTTGGGAAAAATAAATAAAAATAATTTAAAAAGTTAAAAAAACCCACACAAGTAGTTCACTAGTTCACTAAAGTTATTCTCAGACTAGATATGTAGAAACTACACGTTTAACTTGTTTGCAGAAAATTTTGAAAACTGCAAACAGTGACTCACAAAGAAACTACACTACTGTTAAGACATTTTATTTTGTTTTGTTTTGTTTCTCATTTTTCTGGCCAATTCTTCATTTGTGAATATGATACTGATATTTATCAGAACCTAGATACTAGGAATGCCAATCTGAAATTATTTCTTTCTTAACTCATCATTTTCTAATAATGTTAGAAATACTATAAAAAACAAGCAGAATGCATTCTTTAAATAAGTTTTTTTTAAAAAAAAAATTACATCTATTAGCTGATTTTTACTTATGCAAATGATAATGAGCTTTCAGAATTTTTATAATGAACTATTTATTTTTTATCAAAAACAGAGACCAAAGCTTGTAGCTAACTGAAAATATTAGGCAATATAAAAAAGTCTGCATGTACTTGAAGCACACTATGCATTTTATTTTATTATGACCAAAAGACTACAAAAAAATTTTGTGAACATATGAGGAATAACAATAAATAAGTCTCTGTAAATATTGACAGATCCTGTCAGTTCTGGACTACAGCTCAAGCTGAAGCTTTTCGAGTAAGATCCAATTATCCTTTTTTCTATCTCTTTTGCTCTAGTAGACTTGCTTCATTAGCAAAAACTGTGTGCCCCATTGCAAAAAAATTCTCCATACTGATATGCATTTTACTACTCCTGAACAACCAGGGAATAAGAAAATGAGATGGCACATTGCTGGTTATAGTAATATACATATCTCTTGAGTATGATTTGAATTCATTTATTTATAGTATACAGGATCATTGTTGTGAACAAAAGTCCTTTTTCCATCTGTTTATTTTTAACTCCTGTGTTAAGATGGAAATTCTACGGGTATCATCTGACTGGTGGGTTCCACTAACTTCAAAGGAAATTAGGAGCAATCGTGATTAGATAATTTAAATCATCCGAATGTTCTAAATTATTTTATTTTTGTTCTGAGTCCTTGTATTTAGATTCATTTCTTTCCTTGGAAAGCAATTACTTTTATACAATATTGAAAAATATGATCGCATTAAAATCCAGTCTAACTTTAGTGCTCTAGAAACCTTCAAATACCACCAATTATGAATCTCTTTTGGAATTCATTTCTTAATACTAGGAAATCTCAAAACCTATTTTATTTGCCTTTTTTCTTTCCATTGTAGAATCAATATAAACACCATGTGGACTTCTTTTTTTCTTTTTTTTTGTATTCAAATAAAATAAGAATTATAGTAAATATTGTATTAGAAATATATTAAAATATTACAGTATTTTCAAAAAAGACTACACATCTTTATAGTCAGTTTTTTTTCACTGGCTTGAATATATCCTAAGAATGGATAAGCAGTACAGTTCTGAAATTTTGAATCTGTAGCAGCTTTTTCTTCTGTACATGGCACATAGTCTTGCTGTAGCTCTGTATCCAATAACAGAAAGAAATATGGAAAATGTTAAAGCAGAGCTGAGACCAGCAAACACTAAAATTAACTGGAAATTTCAATACATTTTGTGCAGTCTAGCCTTAGATGCATCATACATTAAAAAGGAAGAAAAATAAAGGAAGAAAAAAAAAGAAAATATTTAGAAAGATAGTGGAAAGGAAAAATAAAAGCGAGGGTGAGAAAGAATAGAGGAAAAGAAGAAAAAGAGAAAGGGAGTTCCTTCTTTTCCAATAATGCTAGTGTAAGGATTTTTTACAACAAAAATGTGGCATAGGAAAGTAAATACCTGTCTTACGGAAAACAAACAAACAAACAAAAACACTATAAAAAGCTATTTATTTGGGGCAATATAAAGTCATCAATGGCCTTTCAGTAGATCAGCATTTTCTTCTCAAAGTCCTGAGCATACATATATTTCTTGGTAATATATTTGTGCTTTAAAATGTTTAATTATATTCACTCCCCATTTGCAAAGCTGGGTTTTAGAATATAAATTATAAGCAAGCTGGACCTCTTTCTACTCTATTCTATTCACTAAAATATAATTTAGAAACAATCTGTTCTTAGTAATGTGAAAACATTCTGATAATTCTTCATTGGAAAGGATCTCTAATTTGCCTGAAATGAGAGAAGAACATAAAGCTGAAAATATCAAAATGAGAGAAAAAAGTATTGGCTTTGGGCATAGAAATAGATGTAATTTATTTCACCCTCTTATTAGATCATTTGATGTTGGAAGTGTAAAGGAACATATGATTTTATCGTATCTTTTCCAGTAATTTCCATGCAAGAAGTGTGACCACCTCCCCCCTGCCTTACTCATCTCATACTTAAAAAAAGCACGGGGTCAAGAGAAATCAAAAAGATTGATACGAGATCTGGAGACAAACTGAAAGATCTGACTCACCGTGAGCATAGTTCCACAAATTAAAATAACAATTAATCATTTTAGAAAGACACCTGGAACAAATAACTCATCATGTAATATAGATGCTTTGTTTAATACTTTAGGTCATATGTCAAAACTTCAAATGACAAAACACTGAATATTGAAATTTAAAGTAGTAAATAGCTATAAAAACACACATTATGCATTTATTCTCAGCTAGAAGGAAAACAATCAATTCACAAAATGGTATTCGCAGATGAAATCAAATGGTAAACTGGCAAGGTACAATTGGGTAAGTGTCACAGTTATTCATGATCTAGTATCTAAATGAGAGTTTGTCTGCATTTTAATTACTGGAGAGCACTTAACTTCTAACTCTGATAAAATATAAAGTACTGGTGGCCATAAGTCATTATGCTTTTATAAATAAAAGAAATGGACTTTATTATTTTTGGATTACAAACAGACCAAGTATATATTTTCCAACTATTTATTGTTAATGAATACTAATATATTATTATTTATTGAGAGCTTCAATTTTTCCATTTTCACTTAGTCAACATAATTTAAATAATTGATGAATAGTTTTATAGTAGAAAAATGTACCCAGTCAAATTAAATTTGATAAGTATTATTCACAAAACCCCAATTAAAAATATTTTTCTTTTCTTTTTACAAATTCAAGGTTATTTGGAATGAAAAATTGTTCACAGATAACATATTTTAGTCATGAAAATTGATACTATATGATGGGATTCTTATGACTGTGCACAGATCTGTGAATGTGCAAAACTAGACTCCACACAGGCTTACCTTTTTAGTTTTCCTTAGGAAATTATGGCAGGATTCATCTGATTTTATTTTCTAATGTCTGTAGATAACCACCTTAGGATAGTCTTATGGAAATATATGCTCATGCCTGACATGGGCATATAAAACAGTTTAGATAAGGCAGTCTCTGAATATTTCTGCCTCTCTTCACAGCATGTAATGGGATTTCAAGGTAATAACTGCAGATTTGTAAATCAAACTACATAAAGGTAGCAGAGACTCTTAGATCCTACCTTAGCTGACAAAAAAAATAAAATGACTATGGTAAAAACTTTTAAATATATACAAGAGGAATGCCACTTTGCATTTACTATCTGTATCATAATGCAATTGTAATTGTATCTAGACACTGTAATTTTAAGGTAGACAATTAACATTAATATAAACATATAAATTATGTGCTTTAATCCTTATTAAATGCACACAGAAAGTTATTGAATTGCAACTAAATTAATTCCCTAGAATTCTGAATAAACCAAAAGCTTATTAAAGCAATTTGCCATTAATCTTAGCCCTTTTTGACCCATGTAGACAGAAAGTTGCCTTTTATGATAAACATTTTTATTGGACAGCTTTACCTCCATTAAAAAAAAAAAAAAGAATTTTTTTTTGGTACCAAAGCTGCCTTTTAACCTAGAACCAATTATGATTAAAATACATTTTTTTTTTTACCCCTAAACACCCTAACATAAATCCATTTCTCAGAATGGTGCATTGTAACAGTGTTTTAATACGTTTTCATCTGGAATTGTGAATGCTTTGTGCAAAGGCATTCTTTGTCTATAAAGTCTAAAAATAAATCTTTTCTCTGTTAACTTATTTTGAATTAAATAGTGCTAAATAAAAGGTGAAAAAATCTTTTAAACTCGGGTGTATTATTTTATATTTTAATGAGAAACTGACCCCTTGCACTCTTCATTACTGTGGAATAATTACTATCTGCTATTACTGACACTTCCAGAAATAAATGATCTAGTCAGGATTAGAATTAACAAGCACATCTGATCAAGCTACCATGAGCATGCCTTCCTTAGAGTTAGTTTCAGCTAATATTGTTCATTGATTAACAATTGGGCACTACTGAGTTCACTTACTGAATTTTTACTTGATGATCAGCTTTTTCACAGGATGTGACATAAACTGTAAACTAGAATAGGGGAATGTAACTATCATCACATATAGTAGAGACCTGAATGATATATGCAATTGTAACAATAAATTGATAACACTGTACTGAACTGGAATAACACAACTTTTTTTTTTTTTTTCCCCTAAGGTAAAAAGCAACATCACTGGTCACGTAGTCAGTAATGTTGATCAGTATCAATGAAGAATCTTGGTTTACTTTTCCTACATGTTAGATCCTATAAATATAACAGGAAACAAATTAGGGAACATGATTATTCCCCTGTTCAAGATATTTCTTAAATAATAAGCTCTTTTTTCTATCCTTCAGTCTAAAAAAGGGTACAGGAGAATATGAAAGGTTTCAGAGAAGGATGAGAAATATTCAAAAGTAGGGAAATGTATAATGAAGAAAGTTCAGATTATATGGACCTTTGTTCATAAAAGAAATAAATGTGCAAAAATGCCTATATATTCTGAGTGGTTACTCTATAATTCTCATTTCCATTCCTTCTTCATCCCTTACTTTTACCAATTCTTCCTTCTCATTCCTTTTTATGTCAGTTGCTATTATTGTGAGTATCAGATCAACCTCTGGCCATTTTTAATTCTCTTTTCCCTTTAACAGTCAGTAAATTTATTCAGCATTTGATGTTAAGATTCCTTTCACTGGAGCTGTCTAAAAGGTGAGGCATTTTATCTAAATCAGCACCATACCCTCTCTCCACAGATAGTAGAATGTAGTACATACCTCTCTGTAGTAGATGAAGAAAAAAAGATTTTTTTTTTTTTTGCCTCTCTACTGTGTCTGTCTGCATAATGAATTGAGAAATAACTCAGAAATGTTTCCCTCAGTAACTGTGAAATACAGTAAAGTGGTGAGGGTAGAGGCCAGAGATCCCCAAGCAGCAGCTGCTCCTGCTATGCTCTCACTACAGCTTATTACAGCACCTATGTATAAATGCTAAAACATTAATCTGTGATACTGAAGAAATAGTGAAAACACCAATCAGGAAGAAAAGGGAAATTAATATTTTCTAGGAATACCTGATATAATTTTGGGTTTAAATATTCTATCTTTTTACTGATGAGCATTTGCTAAGGAAGCATATGAACTCATCTATACTTGTTTTAGAGCTTTAGTTAAGGACTTAATCTATATCTGTATCCATCCTCAAGGTCATCAGACTGGTGTCCTAAAGAGCATTTAGACAAACAACAGTTTCTTAGGTGTGTAAAGATTTATGGGGAAATAATTTTGATAATGAGATAGAAAATTATTTGAAACTCATACAAAGTGCAATCTTGAACCCATTTTTATCAGTATATCTTAGAATAAATCAATTTAGAAGACAATATAGCAATTGAGGACTATTTGTTATATATTAAAATTGGGCTTAAAATAATTGTCACATTATAATTGTCACAATATAGGAAATGTCTCCTACTCCCATTGATAATTATGATAAAATTGACAATTTAGCAGGAACAAGAATTTGTTTGGGAACAGTAAAAGTAGTAGCAGAAGAATATTTTAAAAGCTTAAATGTCATAATTCATAATAGAAAAAATACACATTTGTAAAAAAAAACAAAAAACAAACAAAAAAAAGAGAACTAGCAAACTTCTGCAAAATTTAAAATATTTATTTTCAAGCCAAATGGAAAGCTCAAGTGATGACAATAAGCCTTTCACTCTTTCACATATGCTTCACTAATTGGAACATGCCAAGCAGTCAGACTCAGTCTTAGACTACAAAATGGCATGTTTGCCTCAAGAATGTATTGAATCTGTTATATCATGGTCTTTCAGAAGTTGTGTGTGCTCCTATTGGTAGCCTGAAAACAGATTAGGAGAAACAGGGCTAAGCTTAGCTGAATTCTGTAAGTATCTTCTCTCAGCTGACTACTCCAGTGGAGCAGTGATTCTGCTTGCACAGCTTGAAAGGGGAATGTTCCAATATGTATCCAATATGCCACTTGGCATCTCAATACTTGCATCTTGCATTCTGAGGAGTGTATTTCTAGTTAGTAGTTGTCCAGAGATGTTATAAAACATCTCTGTTTTTTTTTTTTCCCCTAATGTTCTAATGATTTTAATTTACCTTTTTTTTTTGTAGAAAGTCCTTTGTATCTAGTAAGTAATGTGCAGTCTGGATGCTTGGAGGGAGGTAGTTCCCACTGTAAATATCTGTGGTATCTCAAATACTTCTACCTATAGAAATATTGACGTGTTCTGAGTTGATCATAGATCAGTAACAGTATATTTTTAAATTCAGAAAGCTATTTTTGATAGATAATACTTTTTTTTTTCAAGATGTCTTGATTTAACAACTTTAGGGGGTCACATTTTTGGCTGGGATATCCATTTTCCCTTCTACTTTTTGCAAGAAAAATTGTAAATAGTTGTGTGGTGTTTGTCAGTAAACATGGTTTCTATTAAAAAGCCTATATCACTTCTAAATAACAAGAAATTGCATGAAGGCAGGTGACATGGTGAATTACTTTTCATCTGCAGTCCATTTTCCTGTAAACCTGTGACTCATCTAAGATAATTTTTCTCTTCTGTGACACTGTGAGAAAATAAAAGGGTTCTCATGGTCACGAACAACTCATGTTCATAATCTTCAAGTTGAGCTGTAATATCTAACTTGAGAATCAATAATCAAGAGCTTTTCATGACTTGACATGAAGATGTGACCAACTTGAATATTAATTTTTTATCCTTTTCTCCAACAATTCTTCCTTATGTCATAAAAATATATGTTTCTAAGCAGAAGGGATTCTTGCTTGTATCACAAATAGAAGAACAGTTTTCTCACAGTTTACACTATGTGCATAGCATATTATGTAATCTAAAAGAGATTTTTTTGAGGAGCAGGGAGGTAACCCCACTGGAAGGGAAAGGTAAAAAGGGGTTGACTGATCACACCTATTGGATATATTTTTCTGGAAAGAAGGGGATGCACAAGCAGCAAAATGTCTTTGCAGGGCCTAAGACTGAGACTCTTGGTCTGAGACTAAAAATAATAGGGATTTTGCTTGCTGAAGACCCTAAATGTAGGCCCTAGCACTGATAAATAAATTATCCTCACTTTGATAAAACATTTTTTCAGAGATTAGAAGAGAGCAGTACCTAGTTTTCCAAGTTTGTCTTTAGCATGGTTTCACAGTAAGTAAGTCTGCTTACACACAAGTCTGTCTTACATACAGCACAAGACTCATTTTGCTTACTTAAATAACAATATGTCATTTTAATAAGGGGTATATTTTAAGAGCAACTAAAATTCCTTTGGAGCTTAGCAAGCATCTGTAAAATTAAGGGTTTATATATATATACAAGTTATGTCCTAACAAAGTATGATATAAAACATGATTTTGTAATAAAGTACTTCTAAATCATAAAATTGATCACTATACAAATGATCAAAGACTATTTAGATTACACTTATGAATTTTTCCGAGAGTTTGGGTTTTTTGAATATTATTAATGATAATATAAATCCACTATAAAAGCAAAAATCTTTCACTGATATTAAATTGTACACTGATGAGTTTTCTGAGTTTAAGTGGAAGTTAACATGCAAACTAAATATTCTGATTTTCATACAGTAGGAATACATTAAATCATTTTGCACCTGGGTTACGCACAGTCAAACTCAAGTATCATTTGTATTAAGTATTATTTCAACATTATGCCAGGCAATGATTTAAATGAGTAATGAAGTCAGGAAAATGGGATGCTTGTGGTTTATTAAAATTCAGAAGATCTTTTAATAGCAAGCATTGAAAATGAGGATGCTTAAAGCATACAATATAAAATCAATATCAGTGTTTAAAACTCAATATTTTTAAAATTTTTACTTCTATTTTTACCTGTTTTATTTCAGAGGAATTTTAAAGTCCTGTATAGATGTTGAATAAATTAATTTTAGATAAATATATAATTAATGTTATTATAAGTAAATACATAGGCACTTTTTCCCCCAAAAAAAGTATTTAATACCACAGAGGAAGGAAAAGAATAGTTCTGATCATATTTTCCTTTGAATTTTGATGCCAATGTAGGAAAACCTGAGTGACATTGCAAACATTGAGGAAGAGCTTACATTTTCCTTTTTCTCAGTGTCTGTTATATTGCTAAGTCTAAACTTCAATTCTCTTCACTCCTGTACATTCATTGGTGATTTTCTAGATTTATTTTCACATTGACTCATTCATCGTCCTTACCCTGAAGGTTGCTATGTTAAGTTGTTTTTTCACATGAAAATTATTCTGTCAATATTAGCATTAAAAAAACACCACCTCTCAACAAAGTAAACAGGTGCATTTTAAGACTGATTAAGGACAAAAGCGCTCTATATATTGTTTCTTAGTAGAAAAAAGTACCACCCAGAGTAATATATTAAAAATCTACAGTAGGATTTCTTAATGCAAGGCATTTAATCCTTTTCTTACAGTAAAAATAAGATACAGGAAGTACTCCAGAGAATAGAGTGATAGAAATATGAACAGCATTTGGTTGTTTTATTAAATCAGAGCAATTCACTTTCAGGTAAAGGCTGTTTTTTATCAGCTCTGCCCGGCATTACATACATAAGTCTAATTATTCGTTGTATTAAAAATAAATACACATACCAAAATTAACATGACAATGAAGAAAAGAACATGGCTGGAAGTACAGAAGAGGTAAGGCTGAAATCCATCCTTCACTCTTTTTTAGTCAAGCCTTTTAGTCAAGGCTTTGAGGTCTTATCTCTTGCTTTAAGCCCCATTCAGAAATGATAACTTAATGTGTACTATGTAGAACAATGATGACTTTGGTAATGACAGATCCGGTCTAGCATTAGTGACCTGGATTTCTCTTCAAAGTAAGTATAACACCAGGAAAGTTCATTACCTCTAATGTAGATGATATAAAATGCAATAAATTCCATTAATAAATCTGAAATATCTGACCATTATTCTGTTGGTCTGCACAATATCTGTGATAGATTGTGAGCGTACAGCAACATCAGGATGAGTTTTTATTGTCCCATTGACCTCTAGCTGAGCCCGGATACTTAACCTGGTACTTTTGAAGGAATTACTGAAAATGTTACTTTCAATAAAGTGTTGAGCTGCCTAATTCTTCACCAGGACAGACCTAGCCAGTTCACTATAGTGACTGTAAGTATCTACTCTTCATGATCTCATGTCTTTTCAACATTGCTGTCTTTTAACAGTGGAAGTCCCTTCCATCTTACATTTTCTCTGAAGTTTAAGGAATTTGCTTTTGTTCTGTCAGTATATGATCATATAATTTCTGCTGTTGTGCTGCAAACTTCTAATATTTCATGCAGTTCTTAGCAACTGAGTGAACATCATATAGTAATGGTAATACAAAAGATTTTTTTATGCTTTGATGGCATTGGATATTTGCTTGTATTTGCCAAAACTGTATTAAAATATCCACCAAGCCATGTGCTGCATGATGTTGTCCTTATGCAATGATAAAACAGCTAATACTTTATTTCTTCTAGCATGAAATGAATAACTTTTATTTTTGAAGTAGTAATAAAGGTTTTGTCCTAATGCTATGTTCTTACTCTCTTTCTGTGAGGTATTTATATTGTCCACAAGCATAAAAGATATGATCTTTTTCATATATTTTCATCTCTCTATGAAAGGGTAGACCACTATGATCTTCATTTCAGAAAGAAAAGTGAACGGCTTATTAACCTGAATAGCATGCTCTACAAGCATCTGTATCTCAAAGACTTGTACTCTATTCCAAGTAGATAGATGGAGAGGAATGAGGTGATGATAATTTGACAGATTTAGTCATAAACTAAGTCTTTTTCTGCCTCTAGTTTTTTACTGGTTCTTATCCTTGTAGGAGGATATTTTGATCCCTAGATTTGAGGTAACAACAAGCTATGCATTAACATTAGAAACAGATATGAAAAAAAATCACTTAAAGAATTAATTCTTTGAATTTGTTCTGTTGAATTTTCAAGATCTACTGATATCAAGGTGTATCAGAATAGACAGTTTTCTTCAGAAGAGCATATCCACAAATGGTTTATTCACATATGGTGAAACTTTTATTTGGGAATGTCTATAAGGCAATCCGTGAATACTCCCACATAGTGAAATTAAGCAGACAGAATTCTGCTTACATTTAATATTGACCATGTATTTACCAATTTATTCATCTGTTGTTTGCACTATATTTGTTTCTATTAGACTATAAATTTAAAAATGTAGGTGCAAATAGTTACCATCTTAAAATTTAAGTCTTCATTTATGTTATTACAGATATAAGCCACAAGTAAATGATTTATTATTTTCACAAGTATGGAAAATGATATATTAAGTTGTCAAATCATAGACATGAACATACTTTTAAGATGAAAATTATAAATAGCTATGTAAATACTAGGAACATCTATGGAACCAGGAGTAGCTAAAAGACTTAAGGATCCTCTCCAGAGTTTTACCTCTTACTTTCACTGGTTCCTTAGCTAGCAATTATTATTGCCATTACCATCTAGGGGATTATTACTGCCTGCTGTAAAACAGCTTCTTAAGATAATAATAGCAACTTCAGGTGACATTATTTAGTAACTTTATTACTGCTAACCAACAGTCACCAACAGATTCTGTGTGAAGACTAAGGGATGTGTTGATCACTTAAAGGCAAGCACTTCAGGATTTAAGCTAACTATGGGATAGCGAGTAATCCTCCAATTCTCCAATGACATCAAATGTCATTCCATAACAAAAGCCAGTATTTTTTTTTCAGTAAATGTTTTCCAGTAATGGTAATTTCTTTGGCAAGCAAAAATCTATTTAATTTATGTATTTTTAAAGAACCACAAAAAGTCCCACCCCCTTCAGTTGAGTTGCAAGAAGTATAGCTATTAGAAAATAAATATTTTTCGGCTTGTACAAATGCAAGGATGCTTTTAAAGACTTAGTAACTCTTTGTAGTGAATGTCATAACTGAAGAATTATATATAATGTTACTAACATGATAGAACCACCTGTAAGTGAGTGGTAAGAGACCATCATAATAGATGAGCACGAGGTTAATACTGCAATAAACACTGATCTCTCTAAATACTCAAATAAATAGAATAATCACTCTGTATTTTAGGGTGCTTGCAAATATTGAGGAAGTGACCAAGATGTACATATTCACAATCATGCTTATGTAGAATCACTGTTTGGAGGGGTAGCCACAGTAAATAGTTTTCTATTATTTACTGCTATGTAAACATATGACTTGAGGATATAATACGACTGAGGCTAATGAGCTGTAATGGAAACACATATCTCTGAAAAGCAGTTTTGGGATACCTTCAGCAATATCATCAACTGATCTCTCTTAACCACATGTATTTAACTTTGTATTTAGCATGTACCACGTCTGGTTATAATGGTAGAGGCTACCACCTACTCTAACTATGTAGGGCATAATTTATTTTTGATGAATATGCATATGACACCTGTTTGACATCTGACCAAATTAAAAAAACAAAACAAAGAATACATTTGATCCTTACAGGGATACTTTAGCGGAGCAGCATTCAAGTCTATACAGCTGTATTTATTTACACTTGTTCAGGGACTAATATTTTCAACCCAAAACTATGGAAATGAATCACACTTTATATATGTTGATTTATGGCTTATTGTTGATTTATTCCACTAGGAAAAAAACAATTTGTCAACTATCCTTTCATGTGTAACTTCCAGTTCACTTTAAGATTTCGAAAATATAAATGGTAATGCTAACAGAACATCGGGCAGAACTGATACACTCGGAGCATTAGTTTGCATTCAGTGATTCCAGAGGAATCAAATTAAATTTGCAAAAGCAGCAGCAGCCTTGGATTTCATGTGATCATCCTTTATTAATTAGCATTGTGAATATGGTGAGAAGTACACATTGTTACACAAAGATAAATTAAATGCAGACAATTACGCATGTCTCAGGAAATCTGCAATGTACAATAGGAAGCTGTAACACATCTCAAACTGAGCTGTACATTTCAGTTCAGTGGGACGCTCCCTGCTGATGCAGTGCGTTTCATCATGTTGCAGAAAATTACTACCTTGTCCCTTTGCTGCACTGCATAAACTGCTAAAATAACAGCAACCTTGCTGCCACTGTCAGATATATGCCTGAAGAGACATTAAGCTGCAAACTGAGAGTATTCTTAGAAATGTTACTGCAAAAAATAGGAAAAATATATTATCATATGAGTGAAAGAGAGTGTTCTTTTACAAGGCTTCCCATTCCCCCTATCAATTTGGCTTTGATTTTACACTTTTCACAAAACTTCCCTTTATATGAAAATTGTTAGGTAGCTTAGAAGTAAGAAGTCTAAAAGCACTAGTTAAATTAATGTGGATTAGAATTTCATGAATTTCTATGTCTTCCCAAGAACTAAACTCTCATGAAAAGATCACTTAAGTTACTTTCAAGGCAAGTAATTATTTTACTTATGATAGCTGGAAAACAGTATTTTGAGTATACTTGCTTTCTGAGATTTCAAATTGAGAAAAAAACCCTTAAAGAAAGAGAGGCTTTGATTTTCTACCAATTACTATAAACTATACTACTTGCTTTTTTTTTTCCCGGGATTGTCACTTCCACATGTTATGCTGTCATCCCATCCTACTGCAGTTAATTCACTTTTAATTGAATTCGATTACATATACTTTTCATACTGTAAATACTTGTTAGAACCCTTTGTAATATTTGAGTAAAAATAATTTTGTGTTCATATAAATATCATAGTGTTTGATTTCACAGAAATGCCACTTTAATTCAATATTTTAAATTACTAGCATTGACTATATGGAGGGGGAAAAGATCAGGAAAAGAATGTTTCCATTCAAGAATTTGAGAATTGCTTGCAATTTCTATTAGCCATGAATAGTTTAAGGAAACAAATACTTCTTCCATACATAATGTGAATGAGAGAAGTAACTTAAGTGTGTGGAGGCAGAGTTCTCTGAACCATATTCAAATCTTTCTGGTCTTTCATTAAAATTATCCCCTAAGTAAATATTCCTCAAACCCTTTATAACTTCAGAAGTCAATACTTTCAAAGTATTAAAGTAATTCCTGTAAGGGCTTATGATCAGTTATATATTTTTATAGCTAAGAACTGATGTTATAGTCTACTGATGTAAAGCAACCACAAGTTACCAAAAATGAATTATTATTGCTTAGTCCAGATTTGTATACACTACAATAGAATTCAATTTCATTCTTAAAAAAATTTAGTCAAATTCAACATATGTCAGAAAGTATATTCCAGAAACCAGCATGTCAGGGTCTATCTTCCAGCTAAAGAATAAAAAGTTTATGAAAAATAACACATGAAGACAGTAAGAAAATACTCAAAGTACTTGCAAAGCCAAGATTTTAGAAGCAAATGCCAAACTGGGAATTGGAAGTGCACACCCAAAACTCAATATCCCAGTAAATGCCTGGATCTTTGTCTCTTAGACAAAGATATGTCTCATCTGGAGATTTGTCTCTTAGACATTTTTGCCTTTAATTAGCATGGATTTACAAGAGAGAGAATGAGACAAATGGTTATATAAGAACTGTGCTATTTTATGCCCTTTTGTGTAATGCTTGCTTTTTATTTTTTTTTTTTTTTCAGAGAACAGGAGTGAGCAGTAAAAATGTGTCATCGGCTTTAGGTTCAGTTTATTTTTAACCGACTTTCAATATTTAAATGTCAATCCATACAACATGTCAGTGAAAGGTAGTTTCCTGTTTGTACTCTTGTGGATCTATGTTTGACCTTCTAGGAAATTAGCCACTTGACAGATACGTAGACCTCTATAGGGTAGTATTTTCTTGGAAATCAACAATTTTTTATATGTTGATGAAACTGTGAAACCTTCTTTTCTTACAGCAAACACTCATCTGGTCACTGTCGCAAATCTTGGACTGCAAATGAGAAATACTGTATAAGAAATAGGGGAAAATCATGATAGCATGCAAACAGACCAACTACATTTTAACATCTAGAACTGTTGCTATTGTTCAGCTATTTATACAGAGTAAAATGTAGGTAAATCATAGAAGCTCATTGAGAAAATATGGTGGTCACTGTGAAAAAAAAAAATCCTGCTGGAATACTGAAAGAATTTCTCAGTGTCATATACTGGCACCATATCTGTGAATATTCAATAGAATGTAGGAAAAAGAGATTTAAAAAAATTTGTAACCATAATTAATATTCTCTTCAAGGTTTTTTATTTTCTACATAGCTGCTGATATGGAAATATATATTTTTTTTCAGGATCACTTTAAAATAAAGTTTATTTTAAATAGGTGAAAAGAAAGTGGGTAAAGAAGAAAACTCATTTTCAGCACAATATCAATATAATTTAGAGAAAATTGAAAGAGGCAGTGTTTTGGGTTGGGTAGTGGGAAATACCCTAATAATAAAGACCATGTCATTTGTAATTCATTGAATTACTTATTTTACTATTTCCTTGGGTGACTTGTTAAAGATGTGGTTTATGGTACTGTTAATGATGATAATGATGTCAGAAGACTGACAGTTAGTAAACATTCTTACATATGTGTCTTACTGAGTCTGAGTGAACAGAGAGAAAGGGGAAGTTTCCTGAAGAACTAGAAACAATATTAAAGATTATTAAAGTCAGATTTAGCAGCTGTTTTGGAAGACGGTCTTGGCTTTGAAAGTTGGTTTTATCCACCTGAAAATAAACTCTTTTGGGGATAAAACCAGTTAGCAAAAATTATGCTTATGAGTACAATCAGATTGTGTCATCTCTAGTTGTAGCTTCCTAAAATATACACTGATTAAAATGCATGTGAGGCAAAGTCCTCCCTGTCCTCTCGAGTAATGTCAACACTTACCTTCTTTTTGATTCCTGCTGCATTCAGGGTATAAGACTTTGCTAGAAGAAATAATGTTTTAATAATAAGATTAGGATTACAAAATCAACCACAAAAGTAAAACAAGCAAGCAAGCAAGCAAGCAAGCAAATAAATGAAAAAAAACAGTAGGCTTCAGCACCATTTTCTCCCAGAAGTGAATCCAATTGATATGGCTTGAATTTTGACCAGCTCCTTATTTCCAAAAGAAATAACAATACCAGCACTGTGACATTGCAATGCTGGGAAACACAAAACAGTAACAGAACAGCAACAGTAACAAAATGAGTATATGGTGCTGTTTTGTTGGAACACAGAAAATGTATAAATCCATTCTGCTTACTTTAAGTAGTCAATTCACAAAATTGGTTCTTGGGGATAAATCTAATTTCAGAACCAGACAACAATCAGGTATTGGAACATAATGAAAATGTCAGAAAGAGTGCGCAGTCATCAGAAGCTAACATGCAGCTGTATTTTAGTGTCAGAACTGGAGCAGTGCAAACCACTGAAATGTAAACGAAAACTCTGACGTGTGTGGACACATAGAAATATCAGCTCAGGAGTATGGTGATACAGATACAATTTTAATTCCTTTAACATCATCTGGAGTTACTGTGTATAAGCATCAGAGGCAGATTTATTCTGAGTTCAGAAAGCATCTGCTCACTTGGAAAAGCAAATATAACTATATTCATGTCAAGAAGTGTAATGAGGAAAGAAAATTATATAAAATTAATTCATCTTGTGACAGATTATAATAGAAGTGGAGATCAGCTGTGCGGAATAAAATGGTCTGGTATTTAATTCTATACTTATATGTCTTAAAATAGATGTGTAGAATCCAGAGAGTAAGTTTTAATGTTTGCATTTTCATTTTCTTTAATTTGTAGGTGGTTTCTGAAGAAGTATGAAACCACACAAATGGATACTGTAACAACTCTTTTTCAAGCTATATTATTTCCTATATTAAACTTTTGAGGTAGCTGTGAACCAAAAATGCTTAATAAGGCAAGTAAGTCTTTTCAAGTTGTCAACAGCACAGGTTCATCAATGCATTTTCAAAATAAGACTAGTCTGCACTTGTACAGACAAAAAAATGGTGTTTAGAAATACTTCAGATCACAAAAAATAAATTAATTTGGATAAGTGTAAAAGTCAATGTGCTTTTCATATTATAACTACTCCATTTTGTACAGTAAATGCCCTTTCACATGGAATCACAGAATTGTTGAGGTTGGAAGACACCTCTAGAGATCATCTAGTCCAACCCCCTGCTCCAGCAGGGACACCCAGAGCACAGGGCACAGGGTGGCATCCAGGCAGGTTTGGAAGATCTCCAGAGAAGGAGACTCCACAGCCTCTCTGGGCAGCCTGTTCCAGGGCTCTGTGACCCTCACAGGAAAGAAGTTCTTCCTCATGTGGAGATGAAACTTCCTGTGTTTCAATTTGTACTCATTTGATTTTCAATGTGGTTTTATAAACCACATTGTAATAAATCACTATTAGTCATTATCAAGACTCAACTGAAAGTCAGATTATCTGATTTTTTAATATTTAAAATATATTTGAATTGGTCATAATGAAATTTGAAATGACACAAAATCATACAAAGCAGATAAAAAATGAAATTCACAAACACTGAACAATAAGAACAAAAGAACCCACTAACAGGTATTATTAGCATTTGTTTTCCCTTTACCACCAAAAATCTCCAGAACTATGATTCTGAAGATAGAAAAACATATTTAGACCAAATTGAAATCTATCAGAGCATTTATTCCAATTGGAGATTTTTATTTCTAAATATGTTTCATTTTGCTGGCAAGGTTCCATTAGCTCTGACCCTTGAGGCTTAGTGGACTAACTCTAGTTGGCTATGAGTATGCTGCATTTTGTGATATGTTTGCTTTTCATACAAATAACCTACAAGGTATGCCAACTGCTATTCTACTAATGTCGTATTAGCAATATAGCAAATCACCAGCAGGATCGTCTGTCTGCAGAGGATGTCCTCCAGCTGTACCTATAAAACATGTTTGTTTTTGATACTGACAGCAAATCTGGGCTTGAGGGAAACCAGTGATCTGTTAGAAGCTTAAAGGGCTTAGATACACTATTGAATTTTATAAGGATTAGATACTACAGTTACTATATTTTTTTTTACGTGACTTGCACAGGAGGCAATTCTTGCAATCTTTTCGTGAGAAAATACCCAAATGATTCAACACCAATTTGCTTTTTTCTAACATCTGAGAGACTGATTATTATAATGTGATGATAGCTATTTGAAATACAGAAAAGAATAGTCTATCATATCGAAATGTCTGCAGCCTCTTTGTGTATACTGCTGGTAATGAGTTAAATGTTCCAAACCAAGTAAAAGAACAGAAAAGGTTGAAAGGAGAAAAATAAAAAAAAAAAAAGTCTGACCTTATCTTTTGGTCCCAGGAAGTTATGTAACTCACACTAAATGGAAAACTTAAGAGTATTCTGTTACTTACTGTGCTATAGATATGCCTGAGCTACATCAAGCTACAAAAATTATAAATGTGCAATATAATGAGAATATAAAATAGATTAACTTCATTGGGGTCTGAGGATCAGCTCCTGAAGCACAGAACCCTTCTTTAATCACAGAGATGCAGATTTTAATAAAAACAACCACAGATGTTCGAGTTCACATTGTGAAGTACCATATCATTTACAAGTGTCTTCTTTCTATAAACTAGGTTCTTTCTTTCCCTTGCACCAGCTGTTGCATTTACCAACTTATTTATTAGTATTTGGTATGACATTGTAAAATAGTATCTGGATTTTAAACAAGTCATTTCTGAAAACAAACAAACAAACAAACAAAAAAGAAGTAAAGCAGATGGAGGAAGATAGGCAAAGAAAATATAACTTTGATATGTCCAAAGTTTTTACTTACATTTTCTGTCATTTTCATATGCAACAGATGATAGTTTTCTTTCTGTAATTGTAATGACTGTCTGATATACTTTTAAACTCCTATTTCTCAGGACAATAACTGAATGGTTGTTATGTTTATATTCTCTCTTGTAAGAGGCAAAATCTATGAGACAAAGGCTGGAAGCCTGTTGTGAGCCATGCCATGCAGCTGTAGAGTTGCCCAAAGAGCCCACGGAGACATGAAGTGAAGTCAGGCTTCAACACAGTAGCTGCTTGCACAAGCAGGAAAAGGAGTTCATCCATCTTGCAAGTGTCTTAAGACACTTTTGTGTCTTAAATTAAACCGACAGTTAATAGCAAAAATAGCATTTCAAGTATCCATTTTGCAGATGTGACTGGGTGTGAATTTATACAAATCATAAAATAAGATGATAGCTGAAATTTAATCCACAGGAACTAGCTCTGAATATGGTGTTCTTCCATATGGAACCCTGGGCCCTGTATTTGTTTTAAAGGAAACAATAGGGAACACTTTACCCTCTACCATCTGTCTGGAAAAGATATAATTTGGCCATAAAAAACAAGGAAAAACATGAGAATCTCAAAGGTGTGCTAGCAATATTGATAATTTCAGAATATATATTCTATTCTATATTCTTCAGAAAATATATCTACTATTTCTGCATAGAGATTTCTCTCAACATCCCTCATCCCCCCACCTATGAAACAGATGCATAAAAGCTACTGCTGAACTGTAAGTGCTTCTTACATGTTTCTGAATGTGCACAACATCAGGCAAAAACCTTTCTTTGCCTTAGCAAGCTTATCTACCCCCAACATCACAGGCAATCAGTGTCTGATAGCATGTTACGCTTGATAGTGCATCCCAGAATGACCAGTCAGGCAGGCACTTTGGGACATCTGAGTTGTTTGGGGCACACCTGATATATGGAGAGCAAAACAGTACAGATAGAAATCCCAAAATGAAAAATTCAGAATCTGCTCCAGGAGCTGCACATCAATATACTAAACTCAGTGAGAGTAAAGGGAAAACACACAAGGTGCCAGCTACAGTCTATACGACTGATACCTGTACGGTGGGTGTAAAACAGGAACAGCAGAGCTGCCGGCACCCTGCTCACCTTGCGGAGACGCCAGCAGACAAGTACCATACAGCTGCCTGATTAAGCTCTGGTTGTGTTTTTTCCCCTGGATATCAGCTTTATCAGGAATAGGAAAGGAAGCCTGAAATCATGCACAAAAGCAGTCTTTAGCTATTTCAAGAGAAGCAAAGAAGGCAGGAAGCCTTATATCGCTCAGAGAAGCCTGAAAAAAAAGAATCCTTCTATTGGAGTTGATGTCCTCATTTCTCTGTAGCAGTAGCTGCCTGTTGCTTCGCACACAAGGTTTTGAAGCCCCACTCTTAATTCTAGGGCCTATGATATAGTTACTGCAAATGAGAAAAGAAGGAGTTTTCTTGTGTTTTCTGCTCTCCTATTCCAGTAAAGTATAAAAAGCTTCTAGTCATTGATATGGGCTAGCAACTTCATCTCTGCCTTTATAACAATGTTTTAATCCCTTAGAGATGTGTATTTCTTCTCTGGAAGAAGGTCAATCATGTGAAACATTCTAGGCAGAAACTTTTCTTTCAGAGAGATAGAGTTGATTTAGGGATGAGCCTGTTTCTTTATTCTAATATATTTCTTTTTTTAGTGCCAGTGACTCTTTTCATTCTTTATCAAAGTCAGAAGACCACACATACTCTCTCATCCTTATATCCGCCAGCTTTCAATCCATAAAGGCCTTTAATATTTAAATTACATTAAAGTATCACATTTTTTTTGCCATCTTTATTAGACAATAGAGTTTTCCTCAAGTTTTCATTATAGGGCGATTCTAATATAATGCTCTACTATAAACCGATCAGAAAAAAAACTTTGCACTGAAATAATTACTATATCTGAGTACCTCTAACATCCTAAAAAGAAACCTTCCCATATCTACATTCTGTTTTGCTGTTGTTTTTGTTCTTTCTACCATTCCACTGACACACAAATACTGTGAAGTTACTCAACACTGTGCACCAACGGAGGGCCATTGCAAATCATTCCCTGGGCAAGCCTATCAAAAATCTCTTCTAGTCCACTTTCTAGTTGCTTCAAAGCAGAGGTGGCCAAAGGAATCCCTGAAAGTGAAGTGAATAATGATTGAGGTTTATCAGATCCTTTCAATTGCTATAAAGAGGTTATTACTATAAGATTGAGATTCCAGTTCTGTTTCCCAGTACCTGCTGGTGCTCTTCTGGGATGATTTGAGGTCAGGACCTTGTTTGCCATGTTTTCTTCTCTCCACCTTCCTATTCCTCGGGCACTATGACGTGTTTACCCTAGTCAGCTGCCATCACTTCACATTCTGTTCTATTCACTGTGAACAGAATGTCAAAAGCAGAAGTTTGCTATTATCAAAACCTCAGTTTTGAGGTAAGTAACACATTTTGTTACAAAGTCAGTTTCTCACTTGCCAGCTTATTTAAAATTGTTCTGGGGGCCTCCAATACTATTTGAATATCAATGCTGTGGAAGAATGGCCTGAAAAAGGGGAAACATATAGAAAACCTAGGGCCTAACAGAAGTTTTGACGTCACAGGAGCTTGCTGATACACAGTTGCCGCTTCCAGGATGACTGGTATGCACGGACTCTGCCCCTCCACTGTTCCCTGGCAGCACAATCTTGCCTCCTGGCAGCTACAAGGGGAGTAACGGAGGGTGGAGCAGAGTGAAGACACCGTGGCCAAACTCTGCTGCACTCCCTGTGCTGGGCCGCTGACCACCCGCACAGTAGCTGTCCAAAAGGAGATATGTGATGTCTGTGCTGAGTCAACAAGGGTGGCAAATCACTCCTTTTGGATGAACTTTGCTTGAACTTTGCTCATTATAAGCTCATTATGATGTCAAAACTCACCCTTCTATCCCAAAAGTTACCCGCCTCTGAGGTGTGACCACTCCTCACTGAGCATGCACTCTAGATTTTCGATTGACTGTACCTTTAAATGAAAGCGAGAAACATTTTCACCAATCAATAACAATATTAAGTATGACTATAGTCACTCAAGCTCCACCTGAATTTAAAGAAAAGTATAAAAAGTGAACTAAGGATGAGAAGGGAGAGAGAAGATTCCATTGTAAATTTTGGATCAGTTGACGGGCTGATCTCCCCTTCCTCCCCTCGGGTCGTGACACTGCCTGAGGAGACTCAAGACTAGAGAGCTCTCTCCCATCTTCTGTGGTGAGTGGTGATTGCACATTTGTCTATCAGAGCTAGCTAAAAACCCCACGCTGTAGTAGAGAATTTCCTGTACTGACATCCCAAACCTGCTTTGCAAATGTTGCATTTGAATAAATTATGCTGTTTGTGAACTCAACTACTTGTTTGGCGGGGGGCACAATTGGACCTACAGTTGACAGACTGTTCGTGAATCTGATACTGCGAAAGTCGAGCTTATAGTTGATCACACTATTTGGGAACTCGATTCGCTCCTAGGAAGGTGATTGGACCTACAGTCTACAGACTGTTTGTGAATCTGATACTGATTTGATATCTCCTTCCTCCCTTCCACCACTATGGCTTTCAAACTGCAAAATTTTCACAAATGCCTCCTGGTGATTGTAACACATTTTTTACTTTATGGTGTTCAGCAAAAAGTACTTGCAAATCCCTATCTACAGCTGGAAATGAATATTTTGACTAAGAATTACTGAGATTTGCCTACTGAAATTGTCATTACATATTTAATCAGAGTAACTCTTCAAAAGACCTACTGTAATCTATGCCTTGGTTCATCAGGTTGTTTCTTCACTTTTTTTTTTTTTTTAAGTAATTATTCTTGGAACTCCGATTTCATTTGTTACAGTAGATTTCTCTTTGTTTTCTAACATATGAAGTGAATTCTGTATTTTCTTTTATCTTAAAGTTGTTTGTCTTTCCTTACAATCTAGTCTTACTTGCAGCTATTGAGTGTCTTTTTTCATGCATTCAGTTCCTAAATTTTTATTCTCCAGTTGTCTGTCCAGAATTATCTCCATCAGTATTCTATCCCACTAGGCTACTTCCACTTTCTATTTCCCATATATCTTCTTTAGTAGGTCAGTTTTCTTCTTGATTGTACTTGGATTCCCATTGACCTGTCTGTCTATTGACCTGTTCCCTGCAAACTCTTTTTTTATCAGATTCAAATTCTGCTGGGTCCTCTTGTCTTGCTTGAATTGAAGCTGACCACTGACAAGTTCCTCTGCTTCTTGGCTACAAGCAGAGGAAGTACAGATCCCTGATCTGTACTTTGCTTCTCAATGAACTCTTAGTCATAAGTTATTTGCATACCTTTTTTTTTTTTCTTTTTCAGTTTTGATTTTGATTTCTTTCTCCTGTCTAGCTATTGCACTATAGAATTTCAGATCTGTTCTATTCCTTGAATATTAGTAAAGATTTTCAGTGAAAGATTTTAAGTGAATGACGAATGACTAAACGAATAACTAAAGCTCCTCCAAATTGAAAAGTCCTAGTTTCAATGTCAGGATCTAGCATAACCCAGCAGTTTTATAAAGCAAAAGATTAAATGTCAATTATTATATTCTGACCTCTTGTGTTGTAAAGAGCTAGGAATTGATGATTAAAAAAATCAATTTGTACAATAATGCAATTATTGACATTTGTTCTAAAAGAGCAGGACTGGGTAGTAAATGATTACCCTCTGCCATATCTATTAAAAATGTTTTTCTAAAGCTACTTTTTCCCACCAAGAAAGATTTAAATTTTTCTTATGTCATGCTCAATTCTGGGGTGAACCAACATACTTCAAAGTCTCTGCACTCCTTTCTTCCCCCAAAATAGTTTAAAACCAAGTAACTAGATATTGATTTTTGAAAATGGGGTTTGGTTTCTTCATCCATTTATCATTTCCTAGGGATTAATAGATGATAATCAACTCCACTGTTACCAGAAGGCAATAGATAGGAAAGAAGGACTCTAGATTTGATATATATTTATACATGTATGTATATATATGTATGAATATATAAATATGTTATTTTCTTACAAAAAATAAAGTGTTTCAGCACAAAATACAGATAGAGAAAGACTCCCCTCCTAAAAACATGTTATTCTGGAGTTTCCTCTGTTGTATTTGAGACTTGAGAAATATCTTGCTGTCAACCTCTTTTTTTTGTCTTTGGTGAGGAAGACCAACATCTTTACCAAAAAAATCGCAAAAAGTTATCAGGCTCTCCATCATGAAGTAAGCTACACAGGGAACAGAGTTTGAAATAATTTTATGGCTGATAGTTCATATCATACATGAGCTGAATTAATAATATGGATATGAAGAAAAACAATTTATTAATGTTAATAACTCCTCCAATAAAATTTCCAGGAGGACCTATGGTGATAAATTGAATAATTATGAGTATAATTATGACTAACTAGAACCATAATTTCATGCTAATGCAATAATAATGACACAAAAATGTAGATCATGAATTTTAACTGCTAAGTTATTTCAAGTTTCCACAAGAGACAAAAAAAAAAAAAAAACTCAGACTTAAAACCTGATCAAGTTATGCTTTGCTGTCAAAAAGACTATTCATTCCTAAAAAAAAAAAAAAAAATCTTATTTTAATTAGCGATCTAGTACTATCATGAAAGCACAAAATGGATAGTCTGTGGAGTACATCGTGAATCATCTATTAATCTTCTGTTGCTTCTGAGAAGAAAGAAAATAGAATTATGATTAAGTTAAACAAAGAGTTGTAGTGCTGCGATTTTACTTCATTTGCTGGGAAGTGTATGTAGAGTATAATGATCTCAGTAAAGCTGTGCACATATTTAGTAGTGGTATGAATAGTAAGCTGTATCCCACAGACAAATGTATCTGGAAGTCAGGCTAATGTTTTGCCGAATCAGTTTATTCTGGGGCATAATGAAGTCAGAAAAAGAAATAGTTGGTGAAACTAATTGCTGGTGAAACCAATTGAAAGCAACCAGTTTCATTGTCAGTGGTTTAATTCAAAAGCTAATGTATCTCTCTGGCTTTACAATGACTTGGACCAATGCAACCAATGCAACACAGAGTCCAAGCTGATTGCTACTGTTTTGTTTTATCTTGTATTTAATGGGTCCCATCGATGGTGTGAACTCTTAGTCTATTAAAACTGCTGGGAATTAAAATTAGGGGAGCCAAGCTAATACATAGTACCTGAGAACATGCCTCCAGTTCTGTATCTTTGTTTACATAGAAAAAAGGTAATCAGTCCTGTGAGTGTGGAAAAGAGAAATTGTACCAGTGCTTCGAGACAAGAGAACCTCCAGCATTGTTTCATGAATGTCAGCGAAGGTGTGACTTAGCACTCTCAGTATCTGACAGTTTATGTAATTTCATTTTCTTTTTAGTGGGAAAAAGATTCTGTTTAGAGTAAACAAAGACAGAAAAATATGTGTTCAATAACCTTCTGATACTTCCAAAATGCATGAAAATAGAATGCTTATAATGAAATATGCATAGTGAAAATCATAAGATAGTAAAAGCTCCCAAAATTAGGCAATCTGTTGCCTCGCAGCAACATTTATCCCGGCAGACCAAGTTAGCACGTGTGCCACCGCCCAGCACCCCGGGTCATTT
>JAWLRI010000001.1:11907997-11940280 GCA_034781795.1 Crypturellus tataupa
AGCCTGTTCCAGAGCTCTGTCACCCTCACAGGAAAGAAGTTCTTCCTCATATGGAGGTGGAACTTCCTGTGTTTCAATTTACACCCTTTACCCTTCGTCCTGTCATCGGCCACCACGGAGAAGAGCCTGGCCCCATCCTCCCTACAATCACCCCCTCAGGTATTTGTACATGTTAATCAAATCTCCTCTCAGCCTTCTTTTCTCCAGGATAAACAGGCCCAGCTCACTTAGTGAGCTCCAGTCCCTTAATCATATTTGGGGCTGTCTGCTGGACCCTCTGTAGAAGCTCAATGTTCTTGTGCTGGGGAGCCCAGAACTGCACACAATACTCCAGGTGCGGCCTCACTAGAGCTGAGGAGAGAGGGAGGATCCCCTCCCTCAACCTACTGGCAACACTCCTCCTAATGCAGGCCAGGATCTCATCGACCTTCCTGGCCACGAGGGCATACTGCTGCCTCATGGTTAACTTGTTGTCAAATCCCTCTCTGCAGAGCTGCTTTCCAGCAGGTCAACCCCTAATCTGTACTGGTGCCTAAGGTTGTTCCTCCACAGCTGCAGGACCCTGCACTTGTCCTTGTTGAACCTTAGGAGGTCTCTCTCTGCCCAACTCTCCATCCTGTTTAAGTGTCTCTGAATGGCAGCACAGTCCTCTGGAGTGTCGGCCACTCCTCCCAGTTTGGTGTCATCTGCAAACTTGCTGAAGGTGCACTCTGTGCCGTCCTCCAAGTCATTGATGAACAAGTTGAAGAACACGAGGACCAGTACTGACCCTTGTGGGACACCGCTGCACACAGGCCTCCAACCAGACTTGGCCCCATTTATCACCACCGTCTGGCCTCTGCTGTACAGCCAGTCTTCAATCCACTTCACAGTCCACTCATCAAGTCCATACTTCCTGCGCTTTCCTATGAGGATGTTATGGGAGACTGTGTTGAAAGCATGCCGAAAGACTTCTAAAGACTATTAAAAAAGTCTAAAATAGACGTTAAAAGTCTATTTTACCTAAATATTTAATCCGTCTTTTTTCACTAAATCTTGAGTGGCTGGTCTTGGAAAATAGACTTGTTCCCCTAAAATGCACCACTGTGATACAGACGGGAAAAAGAAGCCTCTAGTGTCTACAAAGGGAAATACTCTTGGTCTAATACAGAAAGTTCATCTTTTTTAAGAACACAGCCAACCATTTTAAAAGATCTTCTCCTTCCATGAGCATTTGGCAACTTCATTTCTGTGGTAGAGGTCGTGGAGATTTCATATGCAGAAAGATTGCTGAGAATCCATGTTGCGTGTTTCTTAGAAAAGCACTCTAGCTCCTAAACTATTATGAAAAATACCAATTTCAGTGGCATCAATATTACTTAATAGTCCTGACCACAACATGGTATGCTTTTCTGGTGGTTTAGGAAATCAGAACTTGGATTGCAACAGAGCTCTTCAGAATGAAGTCACACACCTGTCTGAAAAGACATTTCTTACTTCTCAAGGGTATAACTTGTTCATGTTTAGGAGATCAGCAGTAGATTTAGATTTCTTGGATTAAAAAGTTCTACCCAGTGATAGAGTGTATTTTAGTTATGGAACCTAGGTAGGTTTCAGGTGAATGAAATCTCACTCAGATGTGTCTTTATTACATAATAATTGCCAATACTTCTCTCATGCTTACTTTCTGTCAGCTCACCTAGTGAGAATTGCAGGCAGCTTTTGCTTGATTTCTGACAGCCTCCCTGAAAAAAACTCTCAGAAAGATTGGATCCTACAAGCTTCACGATGTTTTTGACAAAGAGCCTAACTCACACAGTCCTAGATCAACACCATACCTGAACTGAGGTGACTTTGGCACCCAGAAATTCAGTTTTGGAGGTGTCTGAGGTCTGCAGATGCTGGAAATCTTGGGAGTTCAAGCACTGCATACTCTTCAACTTTGCAATCTGCCAAGCTGTACAGGTAAAGATTTTAGTTCATGCAGGAGCCTTATATATCTTGCTATAAAAATAAGAATAATTTTCGTTTGAATTTTTTTCAAAATGAAATTTTGTAATTTCTGTTCTAGAGAAAATAAGAAAATTCATTTTTTATATTTTTCATGTTTTTTTTTATTTTATTTTACTGAATAGGAAGAGTTTTCAGCATGCACAAGTTTGTGCTCAGCACAGTTCCTGTGATATGCCAAACTCATAACACTCTTGTAAATTATGTAGATTTCTTCTCTGCCTCTTTCTTTCTTAAAAATATTATTTTTAAAAAAAAAAAAAAAAAAAAAAAAAAAAAGATCCCATGGGTTACTAGGAGGAAAGCAATCACAGACACACTGCTGGGAAGAGCACTATAAAGCAACTGAAAAATAATCTAATGGCAACATATTAAAGAAGTATAGAAATAGTAAAAGTAAATGGATAAATAGTAGGTGAAGAGGAAAATTTTCTGCCTAAGTAGTACATTTTGAGAAAAAAATGGGGTTAGTACAGTTGGTAAACACTACATTCTTGTCTGGAAGCAATTCTCTATTTCTGATTATCTAGGACCATCATTTGTCATTGCTACATAGATGAATAATCTGTCAGAATTATAAAAATACTTCCTCCACCTGATAAATATAATTGTTAATTCCTTCCATTATATTATAAAATTCCATTTTACAGTTTTTGAATCTTAACACATTAACAAGAGACTACAGATTAAAAAAAATGCTAAAGAATGATGGATTCTGCAAATAACTGCTTACACCATCTGTAAGTCCTAACAGGTCTGATCAAGTGATCATAGAGAGATATAAAAATGTTAATAAGGAAGAAGAAGATTTTCATGGAGTAAATCAATATTATAGTGTTGGCTCTCCCTAGTTCTTCCTGTACTGTATTCAACAACAGAATATTGAAATAAGGGAAATATTTCCAAGTCTGTTTTTTTTCTGAAAACAGAAAATTGTGAGAACTGGAAATGAATGAAGTGTACATACCCAACTGAAATAGCTTGAATTTCTTTTTATTTATTTTTAATTTAGTATTCTTAAACTTGTTGTTAGGTTGGGAGGTAGGTCAGAAGACTGCCAATTCCCTGGGTGTAACCTAAAGCTGTGTGCCAGGACCTCCCCACAGCCCAGGAGCCATTTTTTGCCCAGCCTGGAGCTGCCTGAGCCCTGCCATGGTGCAACTATTACTAGCCTCTTTTGGCAGCTCTTGTTTGGCTCTCACAGACTAACTTCAGCCCCAAATTACCTTGTTTAATTGCTTTAATGAAGATATTTATTGGATATATGTTGGCCAATTCATTTCTGTCTGTTTAGTGCATCCAAACATTACACAAAGGCTAAACTTCTCCCATAGATCCAATTTTTGAAAGATGTGCCTAACCTACATGCTGTCACTCCCCAAATATTTTTATGGATAAAAGGAAAGACAACATAAAAACACAGAGCTTTGAGTTTAGTGTTAGTGTAATTTTTGCGTTAATGATCTAGTAGTCCAAAATAGAAAAGCCTCCTTTTTAAATATAGTAAGAATTTTTAAGTGAGGAAAGTGTTCCTGGCGTGTACATCTATCCTTGTGCTGCGCTCACCCTTCCAGCAGCACCCTGGGCCCCACGGCTGATCATGCCAGGTCTTCCTCAAGAAGAGCCCAGGAGGAGCTGGGAGTAATGTAAGGATCTCCCTTATCTGTCCTGGGTTCATTCAAGTTTACTTTTATATGCACCCCTATGTCTAATCGGAGAGTGACCTGAGAGACCCTGCCAGACTCAGGTCCCTAAAAGACAGTTGTTTGTTAGGAAGGGACTCCCTCTGTTTGCCAGACTGTTTTGACACCCTGTGACTAAGAATGGCAAAAAATATATTTGCTGCACTATGAATTTTATTCTCATTTACATATAAGCTGTCCACCACCACCAACACCTGCTTCCATGCAGCTGTAAGACTAAAGGAATCTTTTTTTTTTTTTTTTTAGTACACTCCATGTTACATGCTGAAAGATCAGCAATATGTGGAACAATAAAATATGTATATAAGCTGTTATAAATAACTTTTTTTTGTAAATAGCAAAATTTTATATCTCAACAAATTGTAATTTATTCATTAAATGTAAAAAACTTTTTTTTTTTTTTTTTTTTTTAATGAGAAACTAACTTATGGTGAAATGATAATGACAGCAAATACTTTTTCTTTGAGCGGACCTAATATTTTAAAATTATTTTTAGCAACGGCTGATATTTTTGGAAAACTTTAAAGTTCAGAATGAAAAGAGATTATTACATATCTGTATTAAATTCACATATCATGGCAGAGAAAGAAAGACTTAATCTTAGAGGTTCTTTTAATTCCATTTAAAGTGAACAGTTTCATCACTTTGTAGGGATTCATGTTTAATTCCCATGTCATGGTGGCTTAATGGTGGCTGTTGATTTAAACATGCTTTTTGATAATGAAAGCAAAAGAAACCATAGCAGGAAGGCAATAAATTCTTTAAGACTATGTTTTTTATTCATATGAAGGAGATCCATGCTGCTAACTTTAAAATTGGACTAGAAATGCGTATAAACACAGAACTAAGAATGAATGAAATGCTTCAGTGATTATTACTGTAATCCTGTTGTGATAGCAGATTGAATCTGGGAGGGAGTGGGATTGATTGCAAACCAGATTGAGGGTTCTGTATTATCCTATTTCTGTCAATCTTTATATAATCAGCTATCATTTACAGGCTATGTTTTTTTTTAATTTTTTTTAGGGATATTAAAATAAATAAGAAGCAGTTGAACTAGAGAAGATGTTTTCATTCTCTTATTTTCATAGAGATTATTATTATCCAAATAAATCTGAAGAAAATATGATCTAAAAAGAGCCATTTCTTATCTAAAATAATAGTACTAATAATAATAAAAAAAGAATTCAGTTTTCCTTTGTGATTTACAATACTTTGCTCACAAAAGCTGCTAAACAGCAGCTTTTCTACTGATCTTTGTCGATGACAAAAATCTACAGGCCTAGACCTAGAAAGAAGATTTCATTTTCCCTTACTTGGATAGTAACTGTTATATGAACAAAATCTTCTCTATGCAGTCTTCTCATGAGTGACCATGATTCTGATAAAAGAGAAATGAGAGGCAGTGGATGAGAACAACAAACAGAAGATTTTTTTCCTAAAAGCTGAAACTTCTGGTATATGCCTGCTGGTAAGCTTTTACAAAAAAAAAAAAAAAAAAAAAAGAAACCTTTAAGCAATAGCTAAGGCTATCTGTACTATCTGTAGTTTGCAGATGCTTAGCAAACTTTTTATGAGCTAATTTGATTTTTGGAAGCATGGCTAGCCATAGCACTAGGGACTGGCTGACTGGCTCCCACGTGGAGCTCTTGGCTCTACTTGACTCTAAGGTCATATTCATTTTACTGAGACCATGTTGTGGTGTTCTAAGGTGTTGAGAAATCTGTAACTCATGGAATTATCATAATAACAAGTAAATCTTGTTTTTTTTTTTTTCTTTACTAATAAACAAATAAATAAAATAAAATAAAATAAAATAAAGTAAAATAAAATAAAATAAAATAAAATAAAATAAAATAAAATAAAATAAAATAAAATACTTAAAAAAATAGTCCTTAAGAGGTTTTCTTAGAACAGAAAGAAATGACTTGGAAATATGGATCAGATACATGTGCTGTAGGATTATCTTCCTATATGCTCAGAGATCCTGATATAGTTCATCTAAATAATATTGAAATTCTTCCTTCTTTTCTAAGTGACAACTCTGAAAATAGAGGAAAGGTGGGTTCATGATGGCACTGCATCAGAGTTATGTCACTATGAGGAGTCTCTGGAATAAGAGCCCTTATGCCTAACATGTTAATTGCAGATGGTTTCCATGGGTGCCACACTTTATAATGGTAATGATGCTAGAGCACTGTCCCCAGAGTGAGTTTTCTTATCTGAAGAAAATAGTACGGTGTCAGTTCTGACTATATTTTGTCTTTCATCTAGTCAACTACAATACTTCCATACTTCTGCTCTAATCCACTTGCAAATTTAGTAAATTTTTTCTTCTCCTTCTTCTCTACTGGAGAGCTATTCTAATGAAGATGTCAATTTCTAAGAACACAGTAAAAATTATAAGAATGCCACTTTGACAATATTCACCTTCCATTGATAAAGCTAGGCAAACTATTAAACAAAGAAAATCTTAAATTATTTGAAATCTTATTGTGCTTTCACATGGATTCCATTATTCCATTTTACCCAATATATCATTAGTAAAAACACCTGAGAGACATTATGGAGACATTATCTTCTTTCTAAAATAATGTATCTGTTGCTGTAATCTGCTTCCAAATTTAGTAATGTTGATTTGCTTTCGTGACTTTTTTCTTATTTTTCTTTTGGGACTTTTTTTTTTTTTTTTTTTAATTCTAAAAGACTAAAAGACTAGTCTGAAAAAATGGCAGAACAGAAAAACAGAAAAAGACTAACACCTGCTTCATAACAAAACACTCAGGTTTCATGAAGGAATTTGTGCTACATATTTAGTGGTAGTCACAGTTTAGCACTTGTGATAGAGTGATGATGAATCTAGAGGTCATCTGAGTAGGGTAAGGGTCAGGATCAGGTATGTGTATTCATCTTGATGCCTCATTACTCTCATGAGACTTTATTTTCATACAGTCTAGAATGACAAGAAGTGACTGCAGACACTTAAGACATAAATAATCACATTAGATGCCTTCCTCAAGTGACTATCCTTTGGAAAGGGTATACTATATTCTTGTCTCCTGTCCTTATGAGCAGAGGATTTCTTGCTGTCATGTGGGGTGTAGTATAAGATTGATTCATCAATCTTATAAAATCTGATGAAGAGTCAGTATAAGCAATTACTGACGTCATGCCTTTTGGAGGAAGTCTATCACCATCAGTCTTATAACTATAAAAGTATTGGGGGGGGGAGGAGGGTGAGCCCAACACCCCAGGAAAGGGTAGACAATAACTAATTGTTATTAGACAACAACAGTATTATTAAGGAGACTTTGCTGGATTAATTAGATTATTTGCACTATTGTAACTTAATAATAACTGTTAATTAATAATAACTACAAATTAAAATACCTGTTTGCTATATTTTGATCAGACTGTTAAAGTATTAATTAGATTAACAATAAATTCTTGACTCCACATGTAAAGGTGTGCTCCCCTTTGCCTATAACAAGGTTTTGACTGTAACGGTAACCATCTGTGCCTTGTTGACCATATGGTAGATATGGCAAGTGACTTCTTTGTAATACTGTTGGGAATGTGTCTGACAACAAATCTTTGAGGCAACACAAGGTCCCTATAGGTAGAAACTAGAGCTCAGGCCTTTTCCAGTTTTTGTGTGATTTCTAAGACAGAAAAAAATTAATAATGAGATGGCTTTTGTAGATCTATTCTTTTTTTTAATGTTATGTGACATTGAGGTATTTTTATCCTGGGAAGCGGCATGAAAATCTGAAATTTGCTGAACTGAAGGATTGCAGTGAATAAAGAAAATTAAATGTCCTATTAATGTGTCTATTTCATGCAGGAGAAAAAAAAATATATGCTGTGTACTGGGTGTAGATCTGGGCATGAATAACAGGTCTGCTCCCCTGCCAAGTAAACAGCTTGATTCCTTCTAGAATAGAGCCCAGGAGCACATTGCAATCCCCATAGGTATGATCAGGAGACTACAGCACTGGAACAAAACTTAGTAATACAGATTTGGTTCTGTAAATCTTCCATAAAATGATGATAGTTATTCAGCTTCAGTCCTAGCATCTCACAGCAAGATGAGCTTCTATCCAGAATTTCTAAAATTCCTAATTACTAATTTTATAATGTAAAATTAGTTGTTTTAAGGACAGTGTCACTAGGAGAGATTATTTATTGATTGATGTGGGGTGAAATTTCTGTTGAGACACAGATTCTAAATGCAACACCTAAGCTCCATGCTTCATGAATGTTAATAATTAAGAAATGGAGTTATGAAGTGAAGTTTTATTTTTCTGCTCAAGGAAAAAATCTTAGCTCTCCTGCTGCCCTCTGTAGGCTCACTTAAGGAGGCACCTCTATTTCACCTCTCAACAGCACATAGTGTGCAGGGTCTGCCAACAAATGGCTTGTAGGATGCTTGAACATCTGTGAGTTCTTACCTCACAGATGTTCCTTTAGCTACATGAAAGAAATCCCTTGTCACCTCTCTCCATGCAATTCCAATTCTCAACTAATTACGAGTTTGTGTATAGTGATGATCACTCCCAAGTGTCACTGAAAGAATTATGAATAGAAAGTTTATGCAAATGAAACTCTGCCTGCTTCTCTGCACCAGGAGCTGGAGGCAGAGTGTTTTCCCCACTGGGACACACTTACTTTTTGGGTTTTGAATAACATTTTCTACAGAAGTAGACATGTACAACTATTCTTTCTGTTTATGCAGGAATGTAGAGAGCATCTTACCCTGGAACAAACTTTTAAAATGTTTCCAGATTTTGGACTAGTATAGTTTTACAGTAGAGAAAAGCATCCTGTCCAATGTGTTTAAGTCTATTTATGAGATACTTTTTTATTCTGATTTATAATTCCCAAACTCTTAAAGATAAAAAAAAGCAGTCAGGATTCTCAGAACTTCAGGCTGTATATGTTTTTTTTTCTTGAACAAACATTTCTGGGAATAATGTATCTCTTCTTTCCAACTTTCTTATTTCCAACTTTCAATGTGAACTTTTTATATCATTAGCAATAATTTATGTGAGAACCTTTCAATTCATCCATTTATTTATGGAAGAGAAAATTTATGAGAAAAAAAAGATAAAGCTAACCTAGAAAGATTAAACTAATAGCAAGGGAAAATGCTATTCCTTTTCTCCAGAAAACTTATAATGACAACTATAACTTTATCTATCATAAAAATATATGACACTTGATAAAAGATGCTCATCCTTTCTCTTTTTTTTTTTTTTTCTTAAGTCTGAAGTTTTTCAATTTGGAATCAAATGTCACACCCCATATAGATCTTCACAGCTAAAATACAGTGGCTGAGCAGTGAATCAAAAACTCATCTACAAATATAATGACAAACCAACAGAGGCAAAAGGTATATTTGATTAGAAATGGAGTAGATGAAAGCATCTCATTTTTGACTTTGGAGTTAATATTTTTATATACTGTATCTAATTTAGGTTGGCATACAATATAAAGTATGACCAGTAATTGTGATAACTGTCATTGATTTGACATGGAAGAATTTTTAAATTATATAATTGAGTGCTATAGAGCCCACAGCTAAACTGGAGGAGATTTTTATTTAAGTGGCATGTCAAGCCCTTTGACCCATTTCAGTTAGGGCCTGAAATTGGAACAAATTCTAGTGAATAAAATTTCATTCAAATTAGGAAGTTTTCAGAAGATGGAACACAGGAAGGAAGGAAGGAATGATTTTGCTGAAAAAGAAAGAAATGGCTAGTTCAAACAGGAAATCAATTTTAGTTATGCTATCATTGCTAATAAAAGTTTTATCTGAGGATGAGAAAAAATAAAATAGGAATATTATTTTTTTATATTTGGAATATACATATCGAAATAATTTACACTGAGATATGGTATTTAAGAGAACAAAAGCCAAAAACCATAAAATCATAAAAGTATTAGAGTAGTAAAAATATTAAATTGATCTTCTCTTCACAGAGTCACAGAGCAGTTGGGGTTGAAGGGATCTCTGGAGCTCATCTGGTCCAATCCCCCTTCTCAGGCAGGGTCACTTAAGCAGATGAATCAAGATCACATCAGGAAGGTTCTGAATATATTGAAGGATGGAGATTCCACAGAGTCTCTGGACAGTCATTGCACTGTTTAGTCACCCTCACAGTGGTGGTTTCTTGTGTTTAAGAAGTGTTTTCTTGTGTTCAAATGGAATTTTCTTTGTTCCAGTCTGTGCCCGTTGCCTCTCCTCCTATCCCTGGGCACCATTGAGAAGAGTCTGGCCTTGTCCTCTTTAAACCTGCCCATCAAGTATTTATACACATTGAAATAATTCCATGAGCTTTCTCTTCTCCTGCCTAGATAATCTAGGCTATCTCAGCCTTCCTTCTATATAAAATATTCTTTTGTGGTCTTTTGATTCGCTCACTCCAATATATCCCTATTTTTCCTTTACTGGGGAGTCGAGGACTGTGGCCTCACCACTGCTGAGTAGAAGGGAAGAATCACCTTCCTCAACCTGCTGTGACACATCTTGAAATGCAGCCCAAGTTACCTTTGGCCTTTTTTATTATTATTATTTTGTTTTGAAGAAGCATTGCTAACCCAGCTTGTTGTCCTTCCATACCCCTCAGGTCCTATTCTGCAAAACAGCTCTCTGTCAAGTCAGCCCCAGACCGTACTGGAGTATGGGGCTATTCATGTGCAGGAGCAGGACTTCATGAGGTTACTCTCTGCCCAATTCTCCATCTGTTGAAGTCCCTATGAATGGTACCTCAACCATCTAGCACATCAGCCTCTCCTCCCAGCTTTGTATTATCTGTAAACTTCCTAAGGTACGTTGGTCCCATTATCCAGGAATCCATGAAAATGTTAAACATTATGGATCTCAATAAGGGCCCCTGAGGGGCAGCGCTAGTAGTTACTGGCATTTGGTTGGACTTTGTGCCACTGATCACAAGCATGTGAATCCACAAGTTCAGTCAATTTTCAGTCCACCTCACTGACCACTTGGAAAAGAATATTATAAAATAATAATTAAATACAAGTTAGATACGTTTCTTTTTTTTTTTAATTGTTTCTTTTGAATGTGGAAAAAATGTAGATATTACAATGGTCTTTTTGTCCTGTTTCTTTTTGCTTCTATAAGGCTGTAAGCCACTATAATCCTTTGATACTTCATATGTGACCGGCATATATTATTTCCTTGACCAATTTATTTGCATGGATTTTTCAATGACCATAAACTTCAAAAGACATTTAGGAAAAGGCAAAATGATCCCAGTTTTACTAGCCATGCAAAAAAATGGCCACATGAATCAAGATTAGCTGGAGGACTATTCTCAAGAATTCTATTATTATGTTTTTGCATTTTGTATAAGAAATGAGAGTCTCTTATACATGGAAGACTCATGGAATATTGAATTACAGCTTTCTAGTAAGTTTTCTTAATCATTTATTGCCGCTGATTTCAATTTATTGCTTAAATCATCTACTATTGGTTTAATTCTTAACTGGATTACACAAATAATGTGAAATAAAGAAACTAGAAGTGTTATGATTCGTCACAAAAAAACTGATATACATCTGGCCATTTTATTCTTCCATGTGTTTCCTGCGAAAAGGCAGAGAACAGGATTTTACTGACTGTTCTATGACAACTTCACAGTGAATCATAGAGAATTTGGCTATTGCAGAAGTTGTCCCATTCACAAAAAATATTCTCATGTGTTTAAAGTCTACTGTTTTTATCCTACAGAGAAATTTTTGGTTTATATGGACTTGTCTTTTGTAATGTTTTAAGTATTATCTATCTATCATCTGACATTTTTCATCCACATTCTAGTATGTTATTGTTACAACAGATTAACATATATTCACTTAGATATATGTATATATTTCATAGCAGCTATTGTCTGAATACAAGAAATTAATACAGTCCATGCGAAAAATTACCATTTGCACTTTTTGGAAAGGAATATGTTATTCATTTCTGAACTTACACTGTATTAATTCTTACTAGAGTGTACCTTACTTTTCCTATTTGTTAGATAGGCTTTCATAATTCATCAATACTGCCATTCTTAGGTTTTTCTGTTGTCCCATTGTAGGAGTAAAATGCAGGAATGTTCCTTGCAGCATTGATTTTCCAGCGAGGATCAGCACAGAACAACAAAGAATGAAATGGAGCAGTACTGACGGCCAGAAAAATGTTCTTTATAAATTGTGAGGAGAATAAAGCTGAAACTGCCTCTAACAACCTTTCCAAAACAGCAAATCTAGTCCTGGGTGGGAGCTGGATCAAAGAGAGTTTTACGCTCTGTTCGGTGATACACAAGCTGATCTTCCCTAAAAACACCTTTCTATGATGGTAAAGATGTGAAGATGTAACAAAGAGCAGGGGAGCCTAGGCTTAAGAAAAAATCTTAACAAATGGTAGGTGCATAATCCTTTCAATCCCATGAAAGCATTTCCACTCACTATCTGGGGATAAGAAAGAGAAAAACTTTAATTTACAGCTCAGTATACTTGGTGATGTTAATAATTCTTCATGAATCAATACCGTCTATTGTTAAACTATCTTGTGACAGATAATCAGACAGATAATTCTTCCATGATCAGAAATATATTGCAATGCTCTTCTAACTAGCTTTTTTTTTAATTATTTTTTTCCTCCTTATTATGTACTCAGTTCAAAACTTGGTATAGGAAAAGCCTTTTCCTTGACAAGGAAAGGACATTTGTGTGTTAGCTTATGGCTTGATATTGGAGTTATCCCTTCCCTTAGGGATAATCTTAGGGCATCAGCAGTGTTTGAATATAAATTCACTTTTAATACATCATAAACAATTTGAGAACTACTGTGTTAATTCTGTACATATTGAATCTATACCAATGGATTTTTTTCTATACTTCTACCCTGACTTTTTTTTTCTAGATTATTTATTTGACTGAGCTGAAAATGAGTCATGTGACATTTATTGACTTTTCCTGGGTGATTTCAACTTTAAATAGAACCCAAGCTCTCTTTACCAAGAGAATAGACCCTGCCAGCCAAAGGGAAAAAAAAAGCTCGTTCCCTGGTTGTCTTTTATTTCCGTCTGGTGAGTAAGGGATGACCACTGTCTCTTTCCATAAACTCTAAGGGTGACTTAGCACTCCCCTATAAAAGGAATTCAAAATTTTTCTTCCTGCAGTAGATATATCCTCTGTTAGAGCAATTTAAAGTCAGTTTGGTCAGCCTAACTGCTTTTTCAAAGGTGACATTTTTTCTCTACAGGTGGAATTTCCTTGAGTCAGTGGATATTTTTAAAATAAATGATTCCTAGAATGGGATTTTTTCCCCAAATTATTTGGAGCTGAATATTTGACATATAATGCATGACATAAAACCTAACATTATAACATCATAATGCTATACTGATAAGATTTGCTAGAGTTATTTTTCAGAACTATATAGCAAAGATTGAGACTGTTTTGGATGCAGCTGAAGTAGCCAAAACAGGGGGCTATGTGAGCTTTGGCAAGATCTGTGATACCCAGTAGGATGATGAGAACCATGACAACATTTTGTGGCCTAGGATTCCTGAAGTCACTGCTATATTCAGAAAGAAAACCCATGCAATGCAATGCAATGCAATTTTAGTCTTCAGAATATGTAGATCATTTCCTGTGTCATTCCTTCTGCAGAAAGTTTGGAGAATAAAGTTAGTATATCTGAATAAACAGCTAGAAATCAGTGCTTTACTGAGAGATTGATTTTCACTTATACACTGACTGTAAAACATGATTACTGTAAGACTGAATTGATCATTTCTTTTAACAGTACAGCTACAACTGTACTGTTAAAATTAACAGTATTTCAATATCTGTAGCCTGAATATAACACCTTTCTTACTCATAAGCCCAAGGACATTAGCAAAGATATTCTATACATAAAGGTCAATCTTATGATCATAGGGGGTTTACTCTGACTGTGTTCATAATATGAAATAGTTAATATCTAAGGCATTCAGAAATTTTTGGAGTATGACTTTTTTTCCAATATTTTTGTAAGATCTATAAAAATGGCGACAGGTAATTGCATAGATATATGCACTAGATGACAATTTGTGAGGCCTCAGTAATAAACCAGAAAGAATGGTTATGATGATACACTGCTTTTGCCAACAGGATATATACTACCAATAGATTATACCTTCTTCCTCTTCTGTCCCTGCAGCTGCTAGATTTTTGCCTGCAGCTAAAACTTATTAAATTTTTAGGGTCCCCAGACTACTCAGTGCTGTAACTTGTCTATATTTAATGCTTTCAGCATGTCATAACTGAATAATCTAATGTTCACATTGTAACATTTTTTTGTCTTCTAAAATTTCACAAAATTCATCTAATCAATGTTAATTACAAAAAAAAAAAAAAAAAAGGCATAATATAGTTAATGCCTTGGTTCAACTAAGTACGTTTTAGAACTACCTGTATTCATAAAGCAGAAAGACTGGATTAAAGAATTTACTCCACCCAAGGAGTTAAGAAAAATGTTCCGTATGTAAAGGTTTCCTGTTATCCGTGCAGATTTTTGTGGGCAGGAAAGTGTTTGAACTCCTGAATTAGTACATAAAGATTATATTATGCTATTAAGTTGTTAATTTGAAAGGTCATCAGTCATAACTTTTTGTTTTTGTAATTATCAAAACTATTCTGCATATTTTGCCATTATGCCATCAATTGTATCTGTGCTTCCCTGATGAATGTATGTAAAAATGAGACGTCAGAAAAGTAAAACAAAAAAAGGTACACACTGTCACCTGTGTTTATTCAGTTTGGTTACTGTTTCAAGTCTATTTCCATTAATCATAAAATAGTCATTAAATATTTTTCTCAAATAAAAATTTTGCCAGTATATTTGGTTAAAAGCGTATAGATTTACACCAAATGCAAATTTCACCCATCAATATTTTATTTTGTAAGGTACCTCATATACTACCTAAGCATTTAAAGGAGGTAGATCTTAGACTAATAGCTCCCAAGAGGTTCAAAACTCTTTACTGTCACCTCAGAGTGGTATCATGCCTTGCCCACTTAGGCATTTGCATTCTTAACAGACATTTCTTGGAGTTCTGTGTTTTGAGATGTCCTAGCTTGGTAAGGTAAGTGGGCCCACACAATACTATCCATCTGACTGACATACTGGGGAGAACTGAATGCTGGTTTTCCATATGTTATCTATGTCTTTATCATAGTTACTAGCTTGTTTGTTTGTTTGTCTATTTGTTTGTTGTGTAGTGAGGTAGACTGGGAAAGGAAGGTTAAGTTGCCTCATTGTTTTGTTCAGCATCCACAAGAAACATTTCAAAACATTTAATTCTCCTGTTGAAAAAGAATTGCTGCTTTCCTTTAGGTGAGCTAGAGGCACTGTGCCAACTCTTCCCAGTCCTCAGAAGAAAGAAAACTATTTTACATCTCTTTTGGATAAAGTCTCCTTTTTTGATCAAAAGGCTTGTTAAAGGGCCATATCCTCTAGGCATCCCTGTCCTCAAAAAAGCTGTTTTTTTCTCTGTAGGTGTGCTGCACCTTTATAGTCCTCTAAAACCTGGTTTGACACACACTGTACAGGAATAGACTATAGTAGGGTGATTAAAATATAATACTGGAAGTTAAAATTTTAAATTATCTTGAAGAAAGCAAGCTATAAATCTGTATTCCCTAGTTCTCATGCAATTGGGAATTCTTTTATAAAAAAAAAGGAGCTCTTCCTCTGCAACTTTTGAATACAACAATGGATTTTTTCTCCAGATAACCTAAATTTGAAGACAATTTCAAGAGCAGTCCAGCTGTATTTTTTTTTTTATTTAAGTTATGCACAATACAATAAAAATAAATTTTAAAGTTAGATCTATTTTTTCCACATGCATTAGTTATCCTAGTATTTCTTCTTATTATAGTATTGGTCAATCTTTAAAACTTTTTTTTTTCCAAATATAGCAGCACTTCAGAAGAGTGTTAAGAAAGGTAAAAAAATGGCAGGTGGAAGATTACTAGATTAACTAGATCAAATAAACCTTCTGTTTTTGATGTTCTTTTTCTAAGTAATTATTAGAATTTAGTCCTTACAGCAATGAAAACTCTGTAGAAAGTTGATATTGCCTCGTTGCAGGTGTTACTCTATTCAAAAGTCCTAGAACACCCTTACTCAAATGAACTATGATAGCTCAGAAAGGTTTGGCCTGTTAACAATGGCAATAAATATAGTAATATTTTTTACAGACTTTTCCTCAACTCTATACTCAAAAGCTTTGAGGTATTGTAATACATGGAGGAGAAACACAACTTTAATGCCATTAGTTTTGGTGTGAGGAAAAAGATTCATTATACTTACATCAAAAAAGTAAAGCACTTGTTAACTTCTTTAAAACCTACTTTGCAATCAGAGGAAATTGAAATTTTAAAATGCTTTTAATCAGGACAATGTGATTTACTCAAACATTATTTATTTTAATTTGCCCTTCAATCTCATTTAGTGCATGTATTGCCTATGGCTGTAATCAGAGCTGCTTAGAATTCCTCAAGCCAGAATAAAGATCAAAATCCTTCTTAGTGTCAATTTATTGCATAGCAAATACAAATTCAAGCAAGCTTTAAGCAAGACTCTGATGTTAGCAAAGACACTGGAAATCAAGAAAAAAAAAAGAGTAAATAAGGTGATCCAGAACAAAATATTGAAGTCTCTTCTGTATTTTTGGATTCTGGTTAAAGCTGTGAAGTTATTCTTGTATATAGAAATTAGCCACAAAAGATATAGTTCTTCTTATGGAAATTTAAGCCAGTTTACCATTCCAGCTGTTGGATCTACTTTTCCAACTATTCATATATATAACTTTTACCTTTCTCTCTGTTTTCCACAGTAATTTCAAAACATTCACTACTGTACTATTTACACTACATGTACTATCAAAAACAGAAGGAGAAAAAGCTAACACCTTCTTTATGGTTTTTTAATGAAATAGATGTTGATCATGTATATTTCAAGATAAATATTGCAGAATTATGGCTCATTTGATATTCCCAAATGTCCAGGCAGTTTCCAAATTGGCGCTATGCTGGTAGTAACTCCTATATTCTCAAAATATTTTCTTAAAAGTTGCTCTTTTTAAAATGACTTTGATAGTATTCATACAGCTTCGATCAGAGTTTAAAAATGTGTTATTTATTTCTTGACTATGATATTTTTATACAAAAAGAATTATCATTACCAGTGTGTTACAAAAAAATAAGCATAAACTCAGTTTTGAAATGGTATGCTCTCTCATGATGCTATGTGCCCTGTGGGAAGCTACCAGAAAGAAGAATTTGGCTTTTTTCTCCCATTAAGCCACATGTTTACAGCCAGATCAGTCTGGAAAACTGATACTCAGTCTGTCTAGAACTTATTTTTTACTGAATTATTAAGAAAGAGGACACAGAATTTTGGAGAAAGCAGTTGCAGACTGTGCCCCTGTAAGTACCATGGAAGGGGTTTCTCTCATTCCACAGATAGATACACTTTTGATCACATAACAAGAATTTATCTATTTAATTATGTCCACTGAGACAGGTCATGTGTTCTATTATTTGGACACATATATGTTCCTGTAAAATGAAGAGGAATGCATTTGAGTATTTGTCAGATGTACATCCAATTATGCAATTATGCAGTGCAAACAACATTGGTGACATGAATTATGTTTCTAGAGAGTCTCAACACTTAATGAGAGACACTGTATTTTTTTTTTACAGCTGAGAACATCTCAAAATAAAATGAATTATTTCATTTGTTCCAAATGAGTGTATATGTGTGTTTGCTCATTTGTCTTCATTTTGACATAAAGAAAAAAAAAAAATCAGTTCAAGAACAAACTGAAACTATGTTTTTGCTTCTGTCAGCAAATTAATTTCCTCCCAAACCTCAAATACAAACAAATGTCTAATATAGCATAGACTTAGTACATTTTAAAGGTGATGTTTTTAAAGGACATTGGCAGTCTGTTACTGATGAAAAACAGTGGCAACCTAGCTCTTTTTATCCTTTAAAAACTCCAGTGTAAAGGAGTAAGAACACACAGTAAACACCTGTGTGTTCTGGGTACTACTAATACAACCTCAGATTTATGGATATGAAAACAGAGGTTGCATTGACCAAAGCTGTACCATCTACTTTGATTTCTAAAGTCATTATGGTCAAGTTATGTCTCATTAAAGAAAAACAATTCCTTTTTATGCTATACATACACAATTTAAATGTTTCTTCACAAACTTGAGATAATGTACCTATGTATTTTAATAAATATGTGTAGTACTTTCTTGACGATAGAGTAACGCAACTTACAGGAAGTATATGCTTCAGACTACAGTACTTGACAATCTTTTGCAAACAAAACTAATGAAAATATAAACTGTATTCTTTAATAAAGACTTTTTTTTATTTAGAATGATTAAGTCACTACTTTAGAACAAAATCTTAACCTTACCAATGGAAAGATTTTACAACTGTGTCTTCTGGGAGATACCTTTTTTGTTCTATCAATATCCCTGTCAGGAACATCAATGAGGTCTCTTTACATGATCAAAAACCATTTGTACATTGTGTATACATCCAAATAATGATTTTGGCACTGTGAAGCACAATGCTATAATACCTAAAAGTCTTGGCTGTGAGAAAAGGATTCACAGTACTGGTGACTAAGTTGCATTGAATCGTGAGATCTAGCTGTCTAAGAGTGGCATTCACAACAGTTGATATCCAAAATGTTTATGACAGGGTATGTACTAGAATGGATTTTGGAATTAACAGAGGGATGGAGAAAAACATCTTTAGGGAATAGAACTCAAAGTCTGCAATCACTTCCTACATTTAAAGGCTTAAGTTGTACATTTGGATACAACTGTAGGTCCCCATTTTTTTATTCTAAAGCCATGCAAAGAGGAATTGCTAGTATCCAGTTCTAACATGGCATGCTAATAATTGGCATTGCTACCTGAGTGCTGACTCCACCTGAGCCTGAAGGGTTTGAATTTGTATCTTACATATTCCAAAAGAAGACTTTTTGCTGCATGTAACCTGTTTTATTTCTTTGAAAAGAAATTAGAGAGATCAGTGTATAGGTAAACGTGTAAGAATATAAAAATCCTAACACTAGAAGAATGTAAGGGAAAATAGATGGCATTCAAATGAGAGAAGAGAGTCCAGGCTCTCAGAAATACTTTCTTAATAACTAATTACTATCTAATATTAAATTCATTAACAGTCAAGGAAGAAATGGACTTAATTTTCTGCAAATTTGGAAACAGCTTTATCAACTTTTTTAAAGAGAACCTATTTATCAGTACCAAGACATTCCCATTGAAATGACTGATTATGTTATGTCAAATTTTTTGTATAGCAAATTCAAATCAGCTCATGCTCCAAGGTACTTGGAGCTTCTTTAACAGATACTCAAAAGTTTGAATTTGACATTTACGCAGAATTTCACATACTTTTGTATATATTTTCTATTATCTAATCCTACAAATTTTAATGGAGATGGTCACAGAATTTGATAGAATCAATTTTTTTTTTTAGACGTTGCTTTTAAATCCCACAGAGTTTAGTAAAGATGAGACCCACTGAGCTTTGTTAATAGTCCTGTTGACTATTCAATCACTATGTTCTTGAAACACATCTTGTCTTGAAATATCTGCAAAATGACTATGATTTCTGATTTAGTTTAACTGTGGCCTTTCCCGCAAGGATATAACAGAGCTAGAAACTATTTGGTTTAGTTATTATTAACAACTGCAAGTAAATTCATAGACGTTAAGTGAAGTCTGTCTAGAACAAAGCCAATAGGAAACACTCCTGCTTACTGTAGTCAGGCAAAAGTGAAGACTAGTGAGTTCTTTCGGGTATCTGGTATACATAAAATTGTAAAAGAATATAAATGCATATAGGATCACTCTATAAATAAGTATCATACCTAATGAAGTTTAGACATGCTAAAATGTCTTTATTAAACAACAGACATTTGTCTTCTCTATCCTAGACTTGAAACTTTTATTACATAATAAGCACATAAGGTAATGTATTTGTCATATATCTATATATTCATATTTATGATTGTTATAGTAACTGTAAAACATATTAAGCATGCCTAACACAACTATATCATTTTGTAAGCAGATAAAGAGTGATACAGAAGAATCCACTACAGTAAGTAGTGATACAGAAGACATAAAGTAAATATCAATCTTATTTTGTTATTTTATGATGAAAAAATGCAACAAAGAAAAAAATACAATAGGAAACAGGCTGGGCAGATAGATTGTGGAGTCTCCTTCTCCAGACATCTTCAAAACCCCCCTGCATGCGCCCTTGTGCCATGTGCTCTGGGTGTCTCTGCTGGAGCAGGGGGGTTGGATTATATGATCTCTAGAGGTCCCTTCCAATCTCAATCATTCTGTGATTCTGTGTGAAAAGAATAAATTAGCTGTTGAAAAATATTATATCTAGAAACATATGTGTACTGAGATGTTTCATTGCAAAAATAAAAAGGTATATATACTTAAAGTGAAGATTTATTTTCAATACAAAGCTCGAATACCTACTCAGATTTCAGGCAGCAATCATCTTTGAATGTTTCTAGAGTTTTCGTGGACCATTACATAATGCTGTTTAGCCTAAAAATTTCCTGCATGACAGATGTTATCCTCATGTAGGTGCTCAGAATTTTCTTTTCTGAGTAGATAGACACTTACCTGTTCTGAGAGCACTTCCTCTCTGAAAAAAAATGTTTAACAAGTTAATGGCAGCAGGATAAGAGGTAAAATAGGGAGTGGTGGTGAAAGTTAGAGCTCTCACTGAAAAATGAAGTCCTTCTCATAGCAATTTGTTTGATGTCATCTTCAACTACCTTGAATTTTATAATCAACCAGCCTGAGAGAAAAATATAGAGTTGTTTTGAATGACATAATCATTTAAAATGTTGCTTATGAGATACTTTCCTTCAAATTATCTCTTTTTGAGATTATATTATATTAGATTAATTTGTGATTGTCATCACTATGCAACTATGTTACTGGCATAGCCTGTATAAAATAAGCACTAATTCTCTAATTCTTTAAAAAATTAAGATGAATCTTTCCATTCCTTACAGGAAACTGTCCATTCCTTATATAGCAAAGAGTTATTGTATATACTCCCTCAGTTCCAGTTGTGTAGAATAATACATTTCTGCAGGGGACTTGAACTGGTGTCAAAAGACATTTGTGAGTGCACCAGTTACAGAACAGAGTTATAAACGTTTTAGCTATGCATTCTAATATACTTTAATCTGTAAGGTGAACATCCTGTGTCATAAAAACTGAGTATTTCTTTACTGAACCTAGGCTTTTCTCTGCTGTTCAGCACCCTCCTAGTGACTTATAGAGCCAAGTACTGCACTGGAAAAGGGAATTATGTATACCAATATGGTGTTTTTAAATCTATGAGGTTACTAAAGCTTCTCAGTCTCAAAATGAAGCTTTAGGGATGGGACTGTTTTCATTGTTCTACTAAAGTATTTATTCAATGTTGGCAGCAAATTCTCATAAAATTTTTCTTTATTCCCGTAGGTACAGAAGCTGTTGTTAGCATATTTACATCATTATTGTTTATCTATCTTTTAAACTTTAGTGTAGTTTAAAAGATCTCTTCAGAATAGGTACACACTTCTCTACATCTTGTGATTCAAAATCTTGTGATTCTTACATACAAATCCATTCAACAGAGTTCTAAAATGGGCAAGGTGACAAGTCTGGTTCTTACATAAGCATTAACATTACAGACATCTGGCAAAAGGAGCAGAACAGATAAGTAGGGAATAGATAGTGTATTTTAAAGGAGAAGACTGTGGACTTTTTCTCCCTTATAGTAATTACTTCAGTAAGGCTTTGTGTTTGAGCAGAGTCAGTGTGGTTGCTTTTTTTATTAGAAAGGCTGCTAGTGTCTTTTAACTTTTACATCAAATGCAGAAAATGCATCCTCTGAAATGATATTCCTTCAAAATGCAAGAGTTTTATCTTTTTAATTGCTTAAACCTAGCAGATTTTGCAATCAGGATGATGGTAATTACCTAAGAATATGTAAGTAAGTGGCCTACAGAGTAAAAGCTCATTTAAAGACTTTACAAGTGCCCAATGAACACAAAGTTTCAGAAGCAAAAGACAAAGCTGGGTGGGAACAAAAGGCTATGTAAGAAATGTGGGAGTCTTGCATCCCACTGACCTATTTTTGCTGTCAAGTGTTTTGAATAAGTTCATAAATCTAGCCCTAATTTTTGTCAGCATTGTAAAAGAGTTTTGATTAAAGAACTTTGCTAAGAATGGTTTGGGATTAAAGTATGATTGCACTTATTAAGATTCTTTTTAATACTTGATTTTCACAAGCGATGTGGAGAAAATTTTCATGTCAATGCCATTTCTGCAAAAGGATTTTCAGAAAGGAAAAAAAGAAGTCATTATAACGGAAGCTTATCAACCCTACAGGGTGCTATAATAGTATAGACTTGGGACTTTAAATGGAACAAGCCATTAATTACTAAGGGAAGATATTCAAAACTGAGTTACTAACATGAAGAGATGTTGGAATCACATGCAGTAAAAAAGAAACAGTAGAAGACCCTGTGGCAGGTAGCTCTGTGGTACTTAGATTTGAACTCTTCTAAATTACAGTCTATTACTTCAATAAATCAAATACATTTTATCAGATGTGTATTATCTTCAGAATTAGTTGCATAGCAGTTTAGCATCCTGCTAAAACTACTGTCAACTACTGATAATAGTTTAGTAAAAAGAGCTGTGGCAGCTGTAATGTAGAAGGTTGTGTTGTTTAATTTAAAAGACAAATGATTTGAAATTCTAATGTACACAACTGGTCATGGTATTTTGAAGAAACCTCATGAAGTTTTTGAAATCACAAAATCAAAACACTGATGTCCTTCAAAACAGAATTCCTATTAAATTCAAGCACTATTTACACTTTCAGAATTAATCTGGGAAAGAGCTAAACAGAGGAATCTCTTGAATTATGGGTATAATAGTCGTATAGGTGTGTCTTTTTAGAATCAAAATATCCTGAGATTATCTTTGTTGGATTTTATGATATTATGCAATGTACATAGTATTGATGAAATAACTCTTTGCTGATATCAGTAACTACATCAATAACTACATACTACAGAATATAGATTTGGGTCTATTTTCCAAACAGGTATTCAGTCTCCTTTTTAAATTGTCAAGTGGCGTAGAATCCATGTCTTCTTTAGGTACTTTTTAGTGGTTAATATCTTCACAGTTAAGAAGACATGTCTGATTCCTACTTTGAAATAAAATGAAACTTGAAACATGAACCTTTGTCTAACTCTTTGTCTAAGCACTACATCTGCCTCTAACAGGGGTTTTCAGACTGACATCTTGACCTCAGTTTTGCTTAAGATCTGGTCTGCATTTTTGTGTAATAAAGACTGGGGTAACTGTGTGGAGAGAAGTTTTCTTGTCATGCTTATGCTAATGAGTGTGTATCACATTCATGCTTGTCTACGTTCCTGTCACAGAACAAGTGGTGGTGGTGGAGGGTGACACAATGCACTTCACTTATGTGAAAGAAATAATAATAGGTTTTATTGATATGGACAATGATTTCACGATTCTATGGCACTTATTATTTACTGCAGGGAATACGATATACACTGAATTACTAAGGCGACCCTCCTGTATATTCATGGGTTCAGATTGGACTCCCCCTTGCTTTCCAAGCTCTTTCTGAGAGGAGTCTGGGTGCAGCTGGATCCAATTCTAGTCCAAGACCTGGTCAATCATTTATGACTAAGGGATTTTGTGCACAGTTATGTCAGTAAAGTTTACAAGTTCAAAAATGAGTTCACTAGAGTCACTTATCACGGATCTGTTAGGATCTGGCAAGGATCTCTTAATCCTGAGGAGTATCCTGGAGATGTGTCTCTGCTCAAGGGGAGATCCTGGAGTGTAGCCCATGGCGATGCAAGGACAGCACAATGGGCTCTCGGGCTGTCCCCATATTTATGCGATGACTGACTTATACTTCATTCTTTCATTTCAGCTGAATTTCGGTGGATGTATGTCAAATTCGCCTTATCTGATGGAGATCAGAATGCAGCCATCAGGACTGTTATTGAAGGTTGATGTCTGAATTCAGGGAGAAAACCACCAGGATCACATAATGTCACTGGTGGTTAATACCTGAGTAGGGAAAATTCGGGTTGGGCTGGGGAAGGAGCACACCCATCACAGCACCATGTGAAGTAACCAGATGGTGGGAGACAATGCAAGAAAAGAGATCATACAGTTCTTTTAATTGCATAAAGGAAAATAATTCTAGTTTGTCTCATGCAATTAACATGCTGTAAGGATACCATGTTCTTGCATGCAAATTGGTCTTCATTGTTGCTGTAAACCATACTATTTCTGCTGCATTCTCTTTATTTTTCATAATATAAACTTTGATCCTATTTTTCTAAAGAAAAAAAAAATGTATTTGTATATACTCTGTTTATTTTAAATAAAATCCCTCTAAAAATCTGACCACAATTAAGTAGTTCAAGATCATTCTGTAAATCTGTGGTAGAGTAAGGTATTGGAGATAATTGTTTTTGAGATTCAGATGAGCCCCAGAGCCACAGAATATGTTTTTCCACTTGTCCTTTCATTTCTTTTCTAGTTGATAATTCGATTTTTTAAAATTTTATTTTATCATAATTTGATCTTTGAGCAAATGTTTCTCAAGTTGGGTTATATAGAGATACTATTGATGGGGAGTATTTTGGACTAAGTTTCTCAATTACCTGTTGATGTTTTGAAATATTTTTATAAAATAATATTGAAGATAAAGAACTTTTTTTTATATATGGAAAACAATTTTTATTTAGAATTATTACTTATAGAAAATATTTTTCTTCATATTCTGTTTTACTTATTTCTGTAACATAAGAATAGACTTTCCATATATAATGTATGATAAAGATATGAATAACTGCAATAGGAGAAGATGTAATAATCAGGAAAACAGGTTACGATTATCGTATTTGTCCTGTTTCTCATTTGTATATATAGATATTTTGAAGTCCTTATCCAAACAAAAATTTCAATGACATTTTATCTGAATAAAGCCTGAAGGAGAAGGACAAAAATTAATGTTGTGAAAGAAAGCATTTTGTAGCATCAAGCTACAGTCAGTTAGAAGTCTCAGGTTCAGTAGAATCTGAACCAGCTTAGCCTTGGTTGTGGACAACCATTTCTTATAGTGAAATGAAGGAAAAAAAATACTTTAGGGATATGTTCACAGGAGAAGGCTATTTAACCCTTCTGCTCAGGTGTGCTGGTTGACACAGTGACGTGGTATTTTGCAGCATGCTTTTCAGCTTTCCACCACAGTATTTACTGAGACATTAAATTATGTTGTTTCTGGTTCTTGGAATAAGATCCCCTCAGATATCCTGTGCTGTAGCTCACAGTGATGCCATTGGCCTAGCGAGGAGAACAAAATTCATGAAAGTTTATGGCACAAATTGCATCACTAATTGCAGCCCTTGAAACACTTAAAAAATCTTATTTAAGAGAGAGGAATGTTGAAAGAATACAGAGCTATAAACACAAAAAGATTTATTATGCCTTCTGCACCAATGACACTTTTCATGTGGTAAGAAAGAAGGGTTATTCAGCTAAATTTTATTTGTCTCCCTGGTTCTCATTACTTTGGTTAATATCTGGAAGGAAAAAAAAAGCCTAGTCTTAACGATCCAACAGTGCTCTCTGGTGGTGTGAAACAAAGGCATGTTATCCTCATCAGAAAACTTGCAGAAGTCCAGTTCACAACTCTTTGAAGACAGATAAGTGACAGGAATTCTCAACATGTTCTTCAGTGATAAGAAAAACAGGGTAATAAACAACTCTAAAACCACCAAGGCATGAAATGTGAAACCTGGCTTAGTGAAGGCAATGTAAATAAAAATATTTAAAAATAATATTTCTAGTACACAACTGTGTTGGATTATTAATGTTCACAAGGCACAAATATCTTCATCAGGTAATGCATATCCAAACTATGAGAAAAATACACTGAATATTAGTATATTTTGCCATGAAATCATTTTTGAACTTTAGGAAATAGTTTCCTGATTGATTTTTTTTTTTCTTTTATGTGTATCATCCATAAGTGTCAAATAGTTTAGCTAAAGAAAGTATTTTGGAAAGGCTAAGGAATAATTATAAACCAAGGCCATTAAGCTGAAGAATTCAAAACAATATCCTTTACTGATTCCTCACAAAGCTTCTGTCTTATATTTTGATTACGTGAAATTACTTTGAATAGAAATAAATTACCCACACATCACAGGGACACTTCTTAGCAGAAAAGGAGATGAAGGTATTGTATATGTTAGGTTTTTATTGGTTGGGGGTCAGTCTTTGCAACTCAGAAGCTGTGCAATTTAATACAGTCTCCCAACTAGACTAATGTCTAATTCTTTCTTTTAAATAAAGTCTAAATATAGTCCTTGTTCTTCTAAATTCTAAAGTGAAAAAAAAATGAGATGATTTCTGAGGAGGCTCTCTGTGCAAAGACAGCTATATTCTACCTTCACCAAACTAATACTCAAGGTTTCATCTTGCATTGTACTCCTTCAATTATCTTGTAGAAGTTTGGGTTTTGTTTGTTTGTTTGTTTTAGCTTTTGGTATCCCTTGAAACCATGGAGACATTATATAGCAATACAGGAAAAAGCAGAGAAAAAGATTTATAGAATGAATATTTTTTACAGGAAAAGTAACCATAATCTCTGATCATAGAAAAAGTTTTTCTCTATACCTCAAGATCATATGTTTAGCACAGATAACAATATATTAGAAATAGTATTGCTGATGACATCAAAGCAGTAAAAACTGTGGAGAAAGTGCTGACCTAGACCACTAAACTAGAAAAAAACTAAATTAGGATAGACCTAAAACCATTTAAAATGTTCATTAAGAGATATGCATTCTCCATCAAGATGGGATTTTGAAGAATCTTTAGAACTGCAGAAGTAGAAAGGTATGTGCAAAGAATCTTCTCTGCAAGAAGCAAGGAAGGATGAATATGAAGTCAGTGTGTATCTTAGACTGCATAGTAGAAATTCTATATTTAGTTTTCTATTTTAATGAGAGATAACAATTAGGAAGGGACTGAGTTGCCTAAACATAGACATTACTGTCATTTGGAGTTGTCCAAAGGCAGTCCGTTTGGTCTGTCCTTTTCAGCCATCCATAAAAATGTGACTTTCATGAAAATCCCATGTTCTCTGGTGCTGACCAGAAGTTTTTAAGTGTCTTAGGGCACCCCAGATGGAGCAGTAGTATTTTCTTTTGATTATTTTTTCTCTTCTCATGCCTTGTGACCAAAAGTAACAATATCTTGCTTTTCTGAAAAGACAGGGATGAAGATAGAGTTGTTCTGAAATTTTTGTAGGAAAGATGGAACATATCACTTACTTAGCTCATAGTGAATATCAGGAGTAGCTGCTACCCTGGAAGGTTGTGTTGCCATCCAGAGGGACCTGGACAGACTGAGCAACTGGGCAAAGAGAAACCTTATGAAATCCAACAAGGCCAAGTGCAAGATCTTGTGCCTGGGGAGCAATAACTGCAGATGTCAGTACAGGCTGGGGACTGACCTTCTGGATAGCAGCTCTGCAGAGGAGGACCTGGGCATCATGGTGGACAAGTCAACCATGAGGCAGCAGTGTGCCCTCGAGGCCAAGAAGGCCAATGGGATCCTGGGGTGCATTAAGAGGAGCGTCTCCAGCAGGTTGAGGGAGGTGATCTTGCCCCTCTACTCAGCCCTGGTGAGGCCACATCTGGAGTACTGTGTCCAGTTCTGGGCCCCACAGTACAAGAGGGATGTGGAACTACAGGACTACAAGGATGATCAGGGGCCTGGAACATCTGCCCTATGAGGAGAGGCTGAGGACGCTGGGCCTGTTCAGCCTGGAGAAGAGAAGGCTAAGAGGGGAACTGATCTATAAGCACCTCAAGGGAGGCAGTGAGGAGGAGGAGGCTGGCCTCTTTTCAGTGTTTACCACTGATAGAGATAGAGGCAATGACTACAAACTTAAACACCAGAAGTTCCACAGGTACTTAAAGAAAAATTTCTTAACAGTGAAGGTGATGGAACACTGGAACAGGCTGCCCAGAGAGGTTAGGGAGTCTTCTCTGAAGATCTTCAAAACCAGCCTGGATGCAACCCTGTGTTGCGTGCTCTGCATGTGGAGCAGGGTTGGACTACATGATCTTCAGAGGTCCATTCCAACCTTAACGATCCTATGATTATGTGCCCAGAGCCAAATATAGATGTCCATTATATTTTATCAGGTATAAACAGAAGAAGCCTAGTAAACAACCAGTAAGTATCTAGCAGTGCTTCTAGTAGAAGCCACATAAGCTTCTTTCTCTCTATAACAGAGGCAGACCTGTAAGAAGGCACTTGCCAGTCATTGTTCATAGTTATGAGTGAGGTTTGTTGAGAGTCACAGTAAATGAATAGAATCTGTGAAAAAAAAAAGTGAGTTAAAAAAGTGTTCTTAAGGTTATCCTACTTGTGCATACACCTTAGGAATATGTTTTAGACAGGGTAAAATCATGTTCTTTCTGGAATTCAGTGATCCCTTCAGGCCTGGAAAAAAAAAAAAAAAAAAAAGGATTATTTCAGTTAAGAGAAAGGTTTTGTGAAATTATGGGGGTTTTGTTTTGTTCTGTTTGTTTGTTTTTTCACTAGTTGTTTGAGGAAGAAAAATGAATATATTCTTAAAACAAATACAAATATTTTTATTTCTCTTTAAACATACATGAGTTTTTATACTTTTTTTGAATTAAAGATGACTCATTTTCTCAATTCCAGATCTTTTCCATCCACTAAAAGTTTCATTCTCTGTAAAGAGTTTTCAGATGATGTGAAGACGGAAATTCTGATTCTGAAAGACATCAAAGAATTTTTTTTATTTTTATTTGAAATTTGTAAAGGCCTGAAAAGGAGACAGGAAACAGGAGAAAGGACTTAGAAAGAGTCCTCAGAAACTAGCAATTGTCACCTATATTATCAATATTTATTATGAAGTCTCAGTGGAAAACTGAGTCTCTGAGCTGCATTATATATGTATGTGTAGTAAATATTTCTTATGATACATGATTTATAAAATATTGTAACAGTCTTGAAAATAGTGTAGCAATCCTACTCATCCTACTCATCCTAATACAGAATGTTTAATTTACAATGAATCTACCCCAAGGCCAACTACTGAATGTTTCACATACATTAAAAAGCTTTGAGGAAAAGATCAACACATGTGATAAAAAAAAAGACAGGAGAAGGGAAGTGAATCAGAGTAGTTATATTTGAGATAAGTTATGTAAATCTTTGGAAATCGAATGCTACTGGAAAGAACGAGTGGGCAAAAAGAATATAAATGAAAAAAAAACAAGAGTGTCAATCCTGAAGAAATAAAAAAAAAAAGGTGTGAATTGAAAGGCACCTTCACAAGCATAAGGCAAGGACTTATTGTCAATCTCTGAGCTTGTTTATTATTTTATAGATTCCTCCGTTTCCAGTTTTGTAATCAATAACTCAAGCTTTAATTTACCAAAAAAAAAAAAAAAAAGGGGGGGGGGGGGTTAAGCTAAACTGAAGTTAAAAATGAAAATATGTAAAAAGGACAAATTTGGACCGTCACTCTTTTTCTGAAGTATTAAAACAGTATCTGTAACTTGGTCACTTTTTAGGGACTGATATACTAAATTAAGGCTGACTCCGAGCTGTGAGATTATAAACAGTCAGAATATAGAGATGTAGGACCTTTCTAAGATTATGAGTCATTTTGAAATAGTTGGTTTACTTCTGAAGAAACTACGGATAAATTGAGCTTTTTTGCTGTTTCAGATGAATGATATTAGCACAAAAAAAAAGTTTCCATAATGAACCATGGTATGATTGCTAGCATGCTAAAAAAAAAGAATAATACAGCCTTAAATTAACTGTAAAGAGTATATGACGTAGAAGGAGAATGGACTTTATTCAATCGTGGGAAGACAGGGAGGATGGAAGATCTTCTTCCTTGTCTTCAAGACTTAGCCAGACTTTTCTGGGAAGGAAGGGAGGAAACGGACACAAGTTGCGACACTGGAGTGGGTGTAGTCTCTTGGAGATATATAAAATTCATCAGATGATAGAACTTCAGGTTAAATGTAACAAATCACATTTGATCCTTAAATAAAGCAGAGTTGTCTGTTCTTTCTTTGCTTTCCTCCCCCAAATGGGGCTTTTTTTTTCATAAAATGGGGCTATTAGTGGAAAATTACATATTCTGTCTCATGGTATATCATTTATTAAAAACATTTAATGTTTTCAATGGTAAGATAAATTTATAAACATCTCTATCAACATCCTGCACAGATTTGACAAGGTATCTTTGCTTTTGTGGTATGGGAGAGGAACAAAGAAAAAAAAATAAAAGAAGGCACTTACTATAGTTTCTTAACACTGATACCACCTGAATCCAGATAGCTATGGATATAATTCATTATAAAATCATAGAATCAGAGAAAAGTTGAAGCTGGAAGAGACTTCTGGAAATCATGTGGATCAATCTTCTGTTGAAGGCCCCAAATCAGATTTTCCAAGGCTATTTCCAGTGAAGGAGATTTCAGCACTTCTCTGGAGAATCTATTTCAATGCTTCATTGGCGTCACAGTGGAGAATTCTTTTCTCATATTCAGACAGAATTTCCTCTGAGGCAGAAGGAACCCACTGTCTTTTGCTCTGTTACAATGCATCCTAGTGGAAAGGGAAGGCATTAGAGCTTCCCTGCCTGCCCCTCCCATGGCCCCACCATGCCTCCAAAGTTTCCACTACCCCGACTTCATATCTTTCCAGCTCATTAAAAAACATTCTGTAGGAGATCAGATCAAATGTCTTGCTGAAAACAAAGTGGATGACGGCCACAGCTCTCACCTTGTCCCCTAAGCTACTATTTCATCATCAAAAGAAATCATATAGACTTCAGAAATATTTCTTATTTTAATTAGATATCACTGGCATGAATTTTAATCAGTCAATGATATGAATTATCTGACTTAATTAACTGATTGTACTATGTTTAAGCTTTCTATGACCTTTTCATATCTAATTTTCATATCTAAAAGTAATTAAAAATGTCTATCATGAGATAACCTTTTATAACATGAGATCATTTGCTTTATACAACTGGTCTAGTTAATTTAGGAATCTATTATCCAGTAAATTTAGATTGCAGAATTCTTGCCAATAAATCTGTATGGTTTGGTGTTTTGTTTTTTTGAGTTTTTTTTTTGACCTGAGCCATACTAAATCCTGACTATATTATGCATTAATAATGTTAAGATACATTGTAGCCCATTGAACAACTATACTTTTATCAGTACATTGAAAACCAGATATTTCCTTACAGAACATTTATTTTTCTGAGTAATCCTCTTGAAGGGTTAAAATATTTTAGCAGTTCTCTGTATTTTTCAAAGCTTTGCATGAATGTGCACTTCAAGTTATACTTGTGTGTTTGGTTTCAGAAATAGAGTTTCATTTACAGTTATCAGACACTTTGACTTCACAATTTATCTTTTTGCTTCCGTACAGCTCTTTCATGCTGAAGATTCTTGTTTTGCTTTTAGAGAGACACAGGGAAAATGATAACTGTTGGTGGTATGAAATCGGAAACAGACATAAGATTCCTCACAGTGCTTCTTCTAGTTTTTAAATGACTGTGTTACTTATATTTATTTTTTTTCCTAAATTCTAGAGTAAAAATCCATGAAAATGATAAAAAATATTAATGGATTTTTTTTTTCAAAACTCTGTTCTAAACTCCCAGCAATTTTTCTATGACTGGTAGAAGAATAAGCAGATGATATTTTCTCACATGCTTATATTTACATTTCCAGCTGAGTAGGATGAAGAAACTCATCACAAATTTTTTCTCTTGTTAATCTCCCTTTTGGTGATTTGTGTTAATGGATGCATTAAATTTGTAACAACAATACTCTAGACTATTTAACAACAACTGAATATGAACTAGAAATATGTGAGAAAATTTCTTCCCTTTTTAGGAATTAACGATTGAATCATAATTTTAAAATATCTACTAGAGAATATTTAGTCTAAGATTTGTTTCCCACAATATGCTAAAAAGATATCAATCAGATGGGTTTAGGACTATATTAAAATTGTTTATTGCCATCTTTAGGTATGTTTTTTTCTATGCTAGCTCCTGACAACAGGTTTATTGTTTTGATTTGTGTTTAGAAGCCTAGGTATTTTAGTTTGAATGTTTAAAAAGTCTATTTAAAAAGGTTTATTAATATCTTGAGACTAATCAGATTAAGAAAACGAAAAACGATTATCTCAACTTTCCTACCATATTTCTTCTGGCCTTTCCAATGATGTAGGGGTTTATAAAATCTAAGGGACACCCTATAACACCTAACGGTGTCCCCTGTGTCACCCTGCTGTGAGCCTG
>JAWLRI010000001.1:11940380-11982056 GCA_034781795.1 Crypturellus tataupa
GGGGGGTTGGACTAGATGACCTCTAGAGGTCCCTTCCAACCTTAGGCATTCTATGATTCTATGATTCTATGATCATTCCCTCTGAAGTTTGACAGAAATAGCCAGATCTAAATTCTGTTTCCACAGATATTTCCTTAACCTACTTCTTTCTCTATAACCCTCTCTCACTCCTAAATGCAATTCTATCCCATCTTCTTTATGTCTTTCAAGAACAATTTTTATTTCCTTCCTTTTGACAGCTCTTCTTTATGTGTTTGAATACACCATGACAAACACCTATAAACTGAATAATTCCACGTTTTCCCATGATTTATGAAACTGTTTTCTAGATCCATAGTCTTTTTTAAACATGTTTTCTGGATGGTACTTCCTCTCTTTAAGTGAAAATTTTAGTCAGATTCTCAATCAAATATTTATTTATTTATTTATTTATTTATTTATTTATTTATTTATTTGCAAGTATATATAGAGTCTCATTTACATTAAGTGAATGAATTTTGCCCAAATATTCTGAACTAGGATGTATATTTGTAATTAACTGATATCCTTATATATTGTAAATTGTACTGTGTTGGTGCCAGTGAGGTTGCACCTCAAATACTGCATCCGATTCTAGGCCCTTCACTGCACGAAAGATATTGACAGCCTGGATCATGTCCAAAGAAGAGAAACAAAGCTGGTTTTGCTTTGAATTGTGCATTCGTTCATTATTTACTTATTTATTTACTGTAAACAGACTTTATATTTACACTTATAAAAATCTAAGAGCAAGTAATTCAAGTTAGAAGTGTTCTTTTGAATTCTACAGAAAGCAACCAATGATGCATACTGTTTTCCTAGTGGACAGGGCTCTGAGTCAACTTTTAATTTTATTTGTCCATTTATTTGTTTAACTCTCTTACCTAGGCCCCAAAATCACGTGCATATATTCCTATATGATTTGGAAAACTGCAAAAAATCAGTGCAGGTCTGTTATTAGTTATTTTAACAGTATTATCTAACGCTAAATTTTAGTAGTCCTAGAAATAGCGATTTCTATACTAACAATTTTCCTATTTCTTAGACTCATAACCCAAAAATGAGTTCTGAAATGGTTTAAGTGTTGAAGCTAGCAGGAGGTGTACTGGTGTAGTATTTACACCTGAAGATAAGTGACAGTAAGCCTCTGAATGAAAACTACTGTTATGACTGAAAAGCTGTTCAATAAAATAAGAAACCAAGTAAGACTTGTGTCCTCATATTGTCTCACTCTTTAGAGGTTGTATGTATGCATTGTACTGAGAACAGTGCAAACATGCTGGCGACATATTTGTGTTTCGATGGATGCTGTCAATCAAATGTGTGCCCCTGATAATTGAAAAGAGAAATTGCTGTTTGGGAATGATTTGTTATTGAAGTTCTGTCCACTTCTAAACTTAATCCATAAAACCATTTGATGCTGGTAAAGGGACAATATTCTATGTAGTAGCCTAATAAGAGAAAGTACAAAATACTGTTATTTCCTGTCACAGGAAGATCCACAGCTCCTCTTCTCTCTCTTGCATTTGAATGTTTTCTTCTATTTGTTTGTTGGAATAGGCTGTTTTTACGACTAGTCACCTAACTGTTAGTTCAGTTGTTCTCAGGTAACATAGTTTTAATTTGCTTTGTATTATATATAGAGACAAAATCTCTTCAAAGAAAAGAGAGTAAGTGAATTTTAAGTTTTATCTTACTTTCTCTGCAGCAGTCCTTTAGAACAATAGATAATACCAGAATTTATGGATTTGTACAGCTAGAAAGCATTGCAAGGTTTTTTTTCTCTAAAGAAAATATCAAAGGACAAAGGTATGCTAAAACAAGAAAATTTTCATTTTGAGAGCTTACTTAGTATAAGACCATATAAAGCTCTTATTTGCTATGCAGAAATGAATAACATTTCATAGTAATACATGCAAATTTTGAACCACGTCAATAATAGTAATAAAATATCAGCATTTGCTAGTAACTTGTATTGTATCTGAATCAGACAAAATCTCTACATTGTGGCAAGCTCCATTGGCGCTCATATATACCATTACTTTTTCAAGGCCTAATACTGGGAAAAGAGGTTCTATATCAGTGCTTAAAATTTTCCATCTCTTCCTCTCATATCTTTATTAAGAAATTTGGGGTGATCATTTTCAAACCCATTTCCTTTTTCCCATATTTCTGTTATGAACTTTCTGGAGCAAAGAAATACATTAATAATCCCTTGTAATCAGACTTATTTGATTTTAGACATGATATTACTGTAGAAAATTGCAACTAACCAAAGACGGACACAATAAAAGACAATACACTGCAAAGTAACTATAAAGTAAGAAATAAAGAAAACTGAACAGATTACAGAAGTGTAAGTCTAAGAGGATCTCAAGAGGCCACTTAATGCGTATTCTAAATGTATAACATTATTACTCCATGGTCTAAATTATAGAAATTCTTTCTTTAGGATCCTTTCTTTTCTTTTACTAAAGCAAACAAACAGACAAAATCTGTTCCATGTAACCCACATACTCAGAAAGTCAATGTAATTTAATACCAAAAATTCATGAAGACATTTAAAAGAAGGTTTTTTGTTAGTTTGCTTGGTGACTTTAATATAAATATGTGAAAAATGTTTTGAATAAATAGGTTGCAAAGAAAGTTTTTTCTCATATACTACAATAACCTGAAAGGATTTTAGGAGAACATGTCCTGGGCATGTATACTTCTAAATCTTTCACCTTCAGCAGATAGTCTTGAATGTTAATTTTATGTATACTTTCCAGTCAATACTGTATCTTATATTTTTTTGTGTGAAAGCAGTGATGAAGGCCTCTTGTGTGAGGAACAAATTCTTCTATTCTAATAGTCTGAATAGTTATGTTTCTAATGTTTCTCTTCTATATTTTGAAATAAAAGATACCCTCTTTACGCTTGTACAAAATCTTTCAAACAAACTTGTATTAAATACTAAATTTAAATCATTTCAATAGTTTGTAAAAAAACCATATCTATTCAAAATTACAAGAAATTATAGTATTTTCTTCTGAAATCTGAAACTCTGATTTGATCTAGATAAGAAAGGACATAAGGCATGTAGTCCCATTTTTGTTGGTCCACTCCTCAAGTACATTGTAAGCTTTGGAACATCCATATATTCTCATGGATTAATACCCTCATTCAGCCTTTATTTTAAATTACACTGTCAAATACCAAATCAAGTAATCTTCCAGCATGTGAGGGGTGGAATATTGTTGTGGATATCACCAGATAGAAAAGTTACCAAAATTTTTCTTTTTAATTTTCTTTTAAATATAGCCTGAATTCAGGTACAAATTTTGGAGATATTAATCTGCGAATTACTCCTGTACAAAAAGTGAATACCTGTCCAGAACTATAATGAATATATTCTCTGAAGAAAATCAGATTTTGCCTGAAATTTGACTTCCAAAATATTATACTCATTAACCAAATAAACTTTGATTTTCATGCAGTAACTGAATAACGGATAATGTTAAAACATTCTCAAGAATGTGCTGTTAACACTAGGCAGAACTAGCTCATTGAAACAGAAAGACTAGGAACCATAATATCGGGAAGACCAAGGCAATATGAACAATGTCTGCATGCTACAATGAAGGTTGTGACAGAATTTGCTATTCTGATAGGAAATATAATAAAAATATTTGAATTTCTACTTCTTGCAACTGTAGATGCAAGATTTTTTATTTATGAAGTTAAATGAGTTATAATTAGATAATGATACTTTAAAAACAGAGAAGATGAGGTTCATTAGCAGTTTCACTAGATATCTACCTCATCTAACTTTTTTATAGTTAATATATAGAAGGAGACACTGCTAGGTGTTCATTTTCTTTTCCCCACACATAAGGGGGGGGAAAAATTTATCCTGAAAAATCCAACATATTCAATGATAATTGAAGCATAAATTTCAGACAAATTGTGAAATGCAAAAATGATGAACCAGAGTATATAAATAACTCAGCTAGTACATTATTAAGCCTTATGTCATCTGCATACATTTGGAATTGCACAAATACATTTTATTATTATTATTATTATAAAGCCCAGATTTAAGCAAAAAAATACTAAGGAATCCTATATTATGTAAATATATAATGGTTTCCAAAAGATCCACATTTAATTAATCCATGCATGTAATTGCTATAATACTTCATTTTTGTTGTGTAAATCTAAATATTCTATTTCCCTATTTAATTTGTTCTAAAAATATAATAAATTTAAAATTTATCCTGAAAAATCCAACATATTTTTCAGTTAACTTGTAATAAAAAATCAAATATGAGATCTCAACATGGACAAAGCTTAAGTATTTTGCCATGAAATATACTATCAATCACCTCTGTCATGTACTTTGTTTACTATGCAAAATTATTCTCTTCAGACAGTCCATGATGGGGATACTATATCTGAATGTAACTTTTTCCCTGTGTTTTTCTGATTTAGATAGCAGTTTCACTTTGTAGTTTTGTACCAGCCAAATTCATCAGATAAATCCATTGGTTTGAACATCTTTTTTTTTTTCTTTTCTAACAAATCTAATTAAAGTTTCACAGTTAGCAACAATTCTACATAGTCTGTATAATATAACTATGCAGATGTACTGAAAAACCTCCACATGTGCTATAGAGTCATTGCAAATATCTCACATGTGTAGATCATATTTGATCTGCATGAATTAAATGTATTTCACAGATACAGTAGGACCAGATTATAATAGGTTTCCTGTGCAGGTAAATATTACCTGTACCCAGGCAGCAGGTCTAATTCTGAAAATGTTGGCAGGTCTCCACTTTCCAGAAATCAACATATTATAAAACAATTTAGACCTGAATATAGGGTACAGGAGATAAGTACATAAATCCCTCTTACTTTGATTAATAGAGTTTGTATTAAAATTTTGCTTCTGAGATGCTCTCTTTCTCTCTGTGGTTATACTGATTGACATCAATACTTAAAATGGTTTTAAATGTCATGGTTATGCAGAGAATATATAAATTTATTGCTACTTTATGTTGATAATTCCTTGAAAAATTCTATTCCTGCACTTCAAGAGTGTTTGATGGAGATTCAACAGAGGATATATTCCAGCAAGCTGCCTCTTAATCTTGGAAACTGAATTATTATCATATCTCCATGTGCTAAAATAAGCAAACAACGACAACAAAAACAACAAAAAAATCTGAGACATATTTTCTTTAACACTTCTGTATCAGCCACAAATCTAAAGAACTATCTTAAGTCTTAAAAACATTCTGGTTTAGCACCCAAATACATTTTTCACCTTCTCCATTCTCTCCCTCAAATATTTAGCTGCTGTAATGGTTTTGATCTTCTGATATTCATAATATAATACCTATGGAATAATGAAGATTTTTTTTTCCTAAATTCCCTTAAAACAATCTAAATAGTATGAGAAATATACATTATAAAATACTTCGAAGATAAGTAGATTAAGTTTTTAAAGGAAAATAATAGTAATTTACACTTTTCAATACAGATTTTAATATGTTAAAAGATACAAAACATTTTCTAGCTGCCTACAAGCTAGAATCAAAGAAAATTTTTATAGAGCAATACAGGTTTTGATCATATTATGTCTTTTGTCATACAGACATTACTGCCATTGTTAGAATCATCAGCACAAGGATTAATGCTGTGAGATCTTTAACATTAATTTCCACGGATGCACACTTATAGAAGTATTTTAAAGACAATTTAATGGAACATAATATTTTCCATGTTTGGAAGAACACAAATGGCTAATAACAGTGGGCCTTGCAAAGTGTAGGTATCTTAGACTGTGTTTATCAGATATGTAGTTCCAAACTCAGACATAAGCAGTTCAAAGGCATTTTGAATAAATAGAAAGTTCTCTAAAAAGTGTCAAGAAATGTCAAGAAATATGTCAAGAAATCCTATCAAAATTACAAAATGTTGAAATTGATAGGTCAGCTGCTCTGAATCACATACCTAGATTTTTTTTGTGGGTTTACTTTGCAGAAGAAGTGAAGTTTTATAAAGGAACTTTATAAAACTCTCCTTATTACCTGATGCGTATCTCATTCAAACGTTAAAGAATTCAGATAAAAAAGGGGGAAAAAAATCTTATGCTTCATGGTAACCCTGGTAGGATGGATTTAGAGCCTTTGGGTGTATTAAGACTGTATATTAAGTTTTAGACTATGGTGTTCTCTGTTACAGTTAAAATGTAATGGCTGACATATGTTAGTTGGAAATGATATGTAAGCTGTAAGACTTAATCCTTCTCATTAACTTTAAAGGAAATAATAGGTTTGGAACTGAAAATGCAATTTAGTTAAGAGAAAGAAAGTGTTAAAACATCTCAGATGATTGTCATTTCAGAAAAATTAGCTTTGAATTGGGAAATGAGCAGAAAAAAATTAAATTGGATATAAAAACATGAGTGTCACTAAATGAAACAATTTATTGTGAGTCTGTAATTAGCTCTGTAGTTTACTAGGACTAAGCAAACATTACACAAATTTTGATTAAAATGTGATACTAATAGCCTGTCCAATAATAATGATTTGCATGTAAACTAGATATGAAAAAGTTAAATAAATAAATAAATAAATTTAATTAAATTAAATGCATTTTCAGTGATTGCCAAAGCTCTTTTTTAAATTAATTTGGTATTTTAATACGTCCACAGATTAATTGTAATGTAAGGATTTCAGAGTCTTGAAAGGTGAAAGAATAGTTGGCTCAAAAGTCCTTTGTGTGTTTTCAGATATCTGTTTTTATTCATTCTGTAAGCTTTCTTAATCTATTTTTAATATATATATTTCATAAATATAGATATTTATTTTAAATGTTGAATTACAATACACGTTAAAACATATGTGATTACTATATTATTGCATTTAATTAAATTTAAAAAGTGAAAAAAGTGAAATATATTAATTGAATAAAAATATAGGTGAAAAAATATATAGCCCATATACATTGAAAAATACATATATATACATATATACACAAAATCCACACAGAAAATTAATCTTTAAAGATCTGTTCAAAAATCTGCAGATATGAAAATTTTTCAATTTTTGGATAAATATAAAACATAATATATAAAAATTTTGTCTAAAATAATTAAATTGTATATTTTCTTTTAATACAGTAGTTGCAAGATTGATTTCTCACCTGCTATTCCAGTAAAGAAAATTCAAGAACAAAACTGAAATTATAAAATTTGATTTGCTCAAGTATGCTAAAAGGATGGTTTTTCTGCTCTGATATAGGAAATACATATAAATTTCAAGAAGTAAAACTCACTTGAAAAGGAATGACTACCTATCAGCAGACCTTCCTCTTCCCTTAAGAAGCCTACTCACCCCTTTTTATAGCTATAGCTTTCAACGCAAATTGTGTTCAGATCTTTAACTACTGTATCCTGTAACTTTTTTTCAGAGTTATTGCCCTCTAGGATCAATAGGTTGGTCTAGTAGACATGCACACCAAAAACACAATGCCATGGGCTGGATCCTTCATTGCATGGAATAAGAGGTCCTTGTTTCAAAAAGGAGCCAAAAGGAGAGGTTATATGTGAGAGTATATAGGACAAATGTTACATTTTACACAGAATCATCAGAGGATATGAAAAGACAATCCTGGAGATGATAAGCTTCTTCTCCAAGGCCATGTATCAGATGCAAGCTCATACAAGAGTAGCCTGTGTTGAGATATTTTGTAGAGCTATATCATTTCTCTGCTGCTCTGTAAATGAAGATACTATATTTACATTTAATTCAGACTTTGTCTTGTATACAAGTTTTCATACTAATCAATAAGAATTTAGACCTAGTAAATACTAACAAAGATTTCTGTTTGACTTATTTCTACTGATAACAAAAGTAGCCTAACTTTTTAATGTGTTTTATCAATAACAGCAAACTTTAAAACCTTAAAAAGCCTGATAGAAAAGTGACCCATTCTTATTTACATCTTGTTTCTAATGATTTTCTGAAGGTTTTTTTTTTTTTTAGTGTTCATTTTAAAAGATCTATAAAAGTTTACTGGAATATTTATGGCTACCTATCTCTACAAGACCTACACACACATAGTCCTTTTTCACTTCAAAATGTTTAGAAATAATCACTTTTTTTTTTTTTTTTTTTTTAATAAAGAAGTACTTTCTTCTAGGAAAAAATTAGGCTATTTATCCACAAGCTTAGTTAACAAAGACTTTCTAAGGTAACTAATCAAGCATAAATATAAGATACCACCTTTCACTGACAATTAGACCATACAAGGCCAAAGGAAAAGAATTCAATAGCATTATTTAAAAGAGATTATAACAGTTTACTGAAAATGTCTTTGATTATCTGGTTATATTCGTCCCAACTCTATTTCTTCTCATAAATTCATTACCCCCCTGATATACTCTAAAAGACTCTTCAACTTATTCATTAGCACAGTTCTGGATACATCACCGAATACAGCGGAACATAGTAGATATAATTAATATTGACAGAAACATGTTGAATCTTCCACAAAACAAAATAAAACAAGAATCTCAAACTTCTGTAAAATTTCTTTATAAGTCATTGCATTGTGTAAAGTCTTCTATTAGGCCAAACAAATAAGTAGAAGAGTGAGAAAAATCCTGTCTTCAAAGTTGTCATAATAGTTTTGCAGATTTGCACTCTAATTTTATTACTTGACAATTCTTTTTTTTAAGGAGCATCAGTCTTTATCACTTGCCAGAAGTGCAGGATATAGACTTAATATTTTTGTTCTAAATCATTTGTCAGATAAGTTTTTCTCTTCATGGTAGACATGGAGAGAGCTCACTGAACAAAATAAGATACACTGTAATTGAAAATAGTTTTCAAATAAAGAAGGTAAAATATAGCTGTCAGTAATAAAGAGAATCATTAACTTATTTCAGAAGATGAGATATTTGAATATACTGATGACTGATTTATTTGGGATCATGATTGTCCTGATCCAGGGTCGGGGAGGTTTCTATACGATCCCAAGAGTGAGATTAAGACACAAACGGGATCAAATGCCATACAACCTTGTTAGCTTTAGTCTCATAAGTGCAAATAGGACAGAGAGAAGAAGAAGGGAAAAAGAAAGATAAGCAAGCAAGTAGGAGAGAGGCAAGAAGGTTATAGTTACCACCACCACCACCAGTCTGGCTAAGTGTCGCTGGCTCCTCTTTGGTGCAGGTGCAGGTGTCTCAATGCAGGTGATCTTCAGGGACAGAAGGCCATGCACGCAGGTGCAGGTGATGTTCTGCACACCCAAGGGGGTGGAATACGTGTTTCTTTTATGTCCCCCTTCTGAAAGAGTCCTCCCACTTTCTTGAAGTTTTCTGGTACTTGTTGTTTGTGTCATATGTAGGGTGTGCTTTAATGTTAACTCTTCATCTGACTGGAATGCAAGCTGCTTTGGTGGGCACTGCTGAGTCAGTTCGTGTGCTGATCTTCCAAGAGACAGCATGCCTAAGCCAGATAGATAGCTGATAGTCTTCCCAGAGATAATTTACCAGGGTTAAGAAGTGTAAATGGGGAGAGATAATGTCCTTGTTTGGGTCTTGAGCTGATCTTCTCAGAGACAAGATACTGGGGCATTGTCCAGGTAAATGGTGTATCAGCAATGTTGAGAGAAACACAGTTCATAACAGTCTCTTACAATGATCAATAGGCGCTGTGTATTGTAGCAATACTATACCCAGCAGATAATTTTTGAAGGAAAATAATGTCCTTGTTATGTTTGTATGATGTTTATTGATATACAAATAACAATGCATATCAATATCAATATATATTTATATAAACATGAATAGATATTTGTACAGATATAGATATACAGATCTGGAAAAGCTTCCTCAAATTTTAATTGATTCCTTCATGTGAAAGAATTAAGATCTGCAAATTTCATAGATAAAGTTCTAAATTACTAAATTCATAGATCATTTGAAACTTTAAAACTGGGAAATTATGTACCCCAAATTTGGTCTTAGCATTTGGGATAAATGTTGTTTCAGAGCAAAAGTGAAGGGAATGCTTTTAACTCTCTGAAGTCTATTAAGCACCGTAATTCTGATTTCTGGAAGCTATTGTGGCTTCACAATTTCTAATGACTGTGTCTCCCGTGTCCCCCTTTAAAACATAAGCAACACCCGAATGCGAATTAGAATAAATATTTATATAGCAGAAGGAATATTTATTGCTTTGCAACAACAAAATGGTTGAAATTTTCTGTCCTAGGTTTTCACTTAATTCTTTTGCAAATGTTCCTGTGCTTTCCTCTGTATTCTGTATTTCTAAAATATTCTGTATGTACTTATATCTATGCTAATGAAATCTGATTATGGTCGTCATTTAAAGGAGCAACAAAAATAATTTCTTAATACAACACTGGTATTAACTGATGGCTAAATTAAAATTACAAACCACTTGGGGATTATTTTATATGTTTCTTTCAGAGCAGACATCATCTGATAAATACATCTTTAGCACTGTTTTTTTCTCGGTCACAAAGTGAGATATGCTTCGCTGATGTCTCTACACATAGAGACAAAGTTTCTAACTTTCATTGAAATCTTGCATATGTCTAAAAGATCTGCCTATCAATACTTCACTGAGGTCTGCCAACCTGCATTCAGTTTCAATGTTTCTTGAAGATCAGGACGTAGACGTTTCAAACACTTAAAGAATAACTTAGTGAAATTCCTTTTCCAGTTTCTTGATACCTTTTAAAATTAACTATCCTGTCTAGAAGTTACTCTGCTGGCCCTTAGGGTTAATATTGCAAAGTTGTAGTTCAGATCTTTGTTCTTGTACTGCATTCTTGGGATTTGTTGTTGTTGAGCTATCAGTAAAATTTAATATAATCTCCGTATGAAGTTTGCTTAATCAAAAGTCTGTGAGATCTTAAATCCATCAGTAAAGGCCTTAATTCACCCGGGGGCAAAATCAACATTGAAGGCAAAAATCCCAGACAAGAAAAGAGCCTTCAAGAGTTGTATTTGCAATGCTATCTGCTTTGAGTTAATTGTTCTCAACAAGCTACTCAGCTGCCGTTTAATTTCTGTATTACTTATTAGAATAGTGAATACATGAAAATATGTAATGAGCATTAGCAAAGTTATGATACGCAGTCTGATTGCTATACTTACAATCCACTAATATAAATCTTATTCTCTCCAAGTGAGATACCAATCTTTGTGTATTTACAGCTATTAATTAATAAACTTAATGTGTGTAATTTTGATAGGTAGACATATTTAAAAGAACATATGGTAACATTTTTGGCAACTCAAAAATGACTATTTTTCTCAGAGACTGAAGTTCTGGTCAAAACTTCTAACACCATATTATTATGTGCTATATAAGAAAGACACTTAAAAAGTTGGGAAATTATGGTTTCTTGTGTCTTGTGTCACTTGTGTCTAGTGAACTGTCCTTTTATTCCATTGTGAAATTATTAACCAGGGGAATCTTAAGATTTGTATGAGGAGAATAATGCAAAGTGCAAAGTGTCTATCCTCAGGATGCTTCTGTGAAAACAAGGTCATTTTGGAGCTTTCAGTTCTATTTGTTATTTCTTCTTGTTCCTTCTTTAAAAAGCTGTTTATCAATATGATCTTAGGAAAGGAGAATAAAAATAAATATTTCCATTTTAAAAGTACAAAAAGTTTGAGTCTAGAAAGAATAATCTGACCCACACTTACATCACTTCTTTAACTTTAAAAGGACTTTGATCATAAGCTGCACATCTATATTAAACTGCTGAGTCTATGGTACTAATTAGTACCATAGAGCTATTTGTCAAACACTTGTTATCCTGTGCACAAGCAACTGTAATGCCACTTCTTAGAAGTTAACTGCCTGTACTCCATCTTACGCTCTGTAAAAAAAAACTCCCAGTTTCTCTCATGTGCATTACACACAGAGCAAATGCCTGAAATGGTGAAAAATGGTGGAAAAGTTCCTCTAGTGAAAAATCACTTTTTTTTTTTTTTTTTTTTGTGCAGGAGTTAGCTCTTCCCTAAGACATATCACTCTCTAAGACAATTGGAAGACTGTTCATTTACATTCCCCATTAACTTCAATAGATTATCAAATAAATATTACTTTATATCCATTCACTCCATAATATCATGAAATTTCCAATTCCTGCACACACAAAAAAGTGATTTTTCACTAGAAGAACTTTCATTTACAGATAGCATGATAGGCTGTACATGTCTGATCAAATCATAGTGCTAATATAACTGATGAGTACAGTAGTAGTTACTACATTTTTAAGTCTTCAGACACAAATCAAGACTGATTTCTTCAGAGAAAAGATTGCATTCAGCAAAAAATACAACCCTGAAGTTCCAGAATAACTATCCAGGTTAAAAAACAAGCTAACAACTAAAAGTTTAATTCAAAAGAATATATAGAGTACTCTACTGAGTATTTACTATGAAGTAAACATATATTTAATTTCAAACTTATGACTGATTCTTGCTGACTTGGGAGATTGTTCTTGTCCTTAAGGTGATTTTTCTGTTTAATCTGTTTCTACTTGATCAAGTTTATAAGTCAATAAATATCCAGTATGAATGTTATCTCTATTGTCTCTGCACAGTCAGTTTGCATTTATCCACTTATCTAGCTATCTTGGGTCTTTTTGTGACCTTCACTGAAGCTGTTCATATATATATTACAAAGATAATATTACTGAGTCCCTACGAGCATGCCACCTTTCCTATTTGTGTGCTACCCTGTTTTTCCTTCCACAATCCCTTCATTCTAAAACAAGGCTTAGATGAGATGTGTTGCAGAACACAAGCTTACAGCAAGCAGAGGATGATCTGGAGGTGTAACTGTAACTTCAAAGACTTCTCTTTGTCATTTTCTGACATGTGCTATATCTTTACAGGTAGATTGAAGTCCTGCAACTGCCTACAGGACAACAGTGGAAGCATGAAGACATCTAAATGCTGAGTCCACAATTTTATTTTCTACTATTTAGCTTACAAGAGGAGTGTCTGGAGGATTAAGACCTGCTCCGTCAGCACACCATTCATCAAATTCCAGAAGGATTCACATATGGTATCAGAACGATTCACATATGGAATTCCTTAACTGTTTGCTGTGGAGCACAAAAAAACAGGATAAGTATCACAGAAATTAAATGCTGAATGCATAATACCATTTTTTAAAAAGGTCGCAAGTCTGATCTCTCTGTACTTGTTACACAAAAAAGATTATTATGAATGAAAAGGTAATATCTCTTTCATATACATGTACACATATAACTATATATATATATATATATATATATATGAATTTCCTGGTAGTTCAATTAATATTTTACCAGTCTAGAAGTACAAATTCATGAATTAATACAGGTAAGTCTTGGTAATAAGAAAGTACCTAAGGTGCCAGGAGTATTCTGAGGTCTTCACCAGGACAGGTGCAACATATGCTCCGAGCCCGGCTTGGGTTTATTTTATACTTATCATCCTCACAGGCTGCTGCGTAAGAAAAGAGGCAGCATGACTTTCTGAAGGGAAATCACCTCTCAAATTCCCACTGTCCTTCAGAACAGTTATATATGCAGATCTGGTTTGACACAATGCACTTGGACTTAGAAAAGCTGTAGAAAAGTCCTCTTGTGGGGAACTAAGCTAAAACTGGATATGAGAAAATCTTTCCATGGATTATAGAGTGGCTTATGATGGCAAAGAGAAGATGGTAAATAGGGTCAGTTTTCACTGTAAAGCTAGGCTATTACTGAAGATCCCAAATACAACACCAGCAGAGTATTATCATAAATGTTTTGGAAAAGCATTTAAATTGTGAGACAGAAATGTTTTCTCGTGGTGCAGAATTATCAAAATGGAATAAGACCAGCTGACTGCAACAGTTAACTGAAGAACTACATCAGGATCTTATGATAGTAAGTAATAAGATGATAACATGTCAGATAATATAGGATATGGTTTAATGCAAAGTAAAACTTGCAATTATTAAAAAAAAAAAAACTTTAGAAATTTCTTTATGTGAAAGGATTCTATTGAGAAATTTCTTTATAATCATTACTACATTGTTTACAGGTAGTCAGTCAAACAGAGGTAGTCAGTCAAACAGTCAAAAAGACAGCACTCATTATTCTAGAGAAAGGTGCTCAATCCAAAAGAAAGTTCACTGTGACACTGAATACCTTGATGGTATGCCCATACCTTCCACATGGTGAGAGCCATTCAGAGACATTATTAGTAGATAATCTTAAAACTCAAAAAAAAAAGCTTTGTCAGACAGAGTATAAATGGAAAATATTTGTAAGATTGGTATAGAAGTTAAAAAATGTAGATAAGTTTAAAAAGTCATAGAGAACAGTAGCTAGTAAGTGCAGTAGCCTGAATAGAGCAACCGATAGTGTAAAGCTGGAGGATACTAAAGAAGTCATCTCACTTTATTCTTGCCCAATTTCTGTTAGTCTTTTTCTAATTACCTGCTACTGACCTCTATCAGAAAGCAAATATTGATATAGAGGCACCTTTTGATCTGATCTGACATTTATCTTACCATTTCATACTAAATATGAAAACAACAAATAATGTTCTAGTCATTCTATTTCTCTAGCTGACGAAGATAAACTATTTTTGATTATGCTAGACCCACTGTATAATATCTGTTTTTATTTTGTTTAACTTAGACTTTTTTATAAATAGAAATATATAATTCATCAATGACCGTAAGCAATTACCTAAGAATGCAATCTGCAATTTTCATGCAGTAAAGTTTGAAAGAGAACATATTTGTATGGAAAGCTAATACTTATGGAAAGCTTAGGATTATAACTCTGAAACTATAATATGATCTAAAGTAAAACGAAAAACTAGCCCTGTAAAAGAATATCCAACTATCCTATCACTTTTTTAGTCCGAAGGAACAAGAATGTTTTAAATAACATAACAGATGTTCTGATCAATATTATAATGAAATTTAATATTTGATGTTAGATTATTAGCATATAATGAATTTGTCCTTTTATTATTGATGCATAATCAGTATTTTAATCAGATTCATCAATGATATCATATCTAGAATTCAGTATAGCAGGGAAATGAATTACTGGATTGCTAACAAACACATTAATATATCCTTTTCACATAATCTTTAGCTACTGACATTAAAGGACAACCATTTTGTAACTAAAGTAAGAACTTAAGACCTCATTAGAGTGAAAATAGTAGTGCATATTTTTACATTTAACACAAGGATATATAGAAGAATTCTGACAACAGTTTAGGAAACAAGAGAAAATGTTACTCAGTGGGCATGTATGTGAAACATATGTGCAGTCAAGTAATAACTAAACTATAATTATGGTGCTCTCCACTTAGTTATTGATACAAGCCCATATGCTTTTACCTCATTTTCAGTACAAATTTGTCTGAAGACAGCAAACTAGTCTGTTTTTATTCTTTGCAGAAATCAAGCTTACCAGTTTTAATCACAGTTGCCAACTTCTAGGTTGTCCTTCACATCTCACTGGTCAGCTAACAGTAATCAACACACATTACTCACCTAGGATTCAATTCTAATTACTCTTCTCAGCCTACAATATAAACAATCAGTGATGCATGATCTGAATGCTGACTCACTTTTTAAGCTTTCTAGGTTTTCTGAGCTGCTCTCCAACCTCTCTATAGACTAATCCCATGTATATGAAATGCAACCATAATGTGTGCACTGGACTGAGTATAGCATAAGTATACTGGGTTCCAGTATTTTATTTAGATCAGATAAAAATATGACATTCCAAAATATATATGGATTACATATATATTTTCATAGATATATATGAACTACATACATATACTACCCCAAAACTAGAATCTAGTTGCCTACTTAAATTAATAGCATTTGCAGCTGTTTGGGAATGCCATTAGGAAACATTGCTGTCTTCATAGCAACATAGCATGGACTGAGTTATCTATAACAAAGAAAGATATAGGTCTAAAGGCTTTGCTATTGCTTGTTTATATGGTATGATTTTCTTCATCTGTTGATTAAAAATAAAAAAGCAGTGAGAAAACTACCCGTCAATGAACAAATGAACAATGAACTTGTCAATGAACAATGTTGCAAAACACAGAACTACCAAACTACCTCCTAGAAGGTACCAATCAGAACCACAGTTGATGATCTTTTATAATAATGGAAGGTGCATTCATCCCAGAATGCCCATTCCCTTTCACAAAGACAGATACATCAACTATTCTTATATCTCTATTTAAAAATGGATTTCAAGCACTTTTATTTTATTATTATTATTATTAAACAGAAATGGTTTTGTATGATCTTTTTATTAATGCTAACTGATGAAGCTTCAAAGTCTGATTTTTATCATGGTCACTGAAGAAAGGTAAGAAAAAGAAGAAAGAAAAAAATAGGAAGGGAAGGAAGACAAAATAATGGATAATAATTTCAAAGTTATATATTACAATTACTTCAAATTCTTTAGTTTATGTGTAGGAACATGTTGGACTAAAGATAAAATCTCCAGAGAGATATAGCAAAAGATTCAAACTGACATAATTTGCTCTTCTCTGGAAATGAGAAATCAATATAAGGCATGATGTTACTCTTTGGGTTGTGCTAACAGAATGATACCTCACTCTGTAATCATCTATCAATGATAAATTAATCCTGACATGCAGCTGAAGTAACCTATTTATAATTCTAAAGCAAAGAAAAAAAAAAAAACACTGAAAATGTGGAGTCTTACAGTAGCACAACTCAGGATTTCTGAGAAAAGAATTTGACTACCATTATTTATTTTCAGTGAATTCAAAAGAAAGTGTTTCCGACTCTGGCCCTTTTGCAAATAAAGGAGATTAAAGAGAATACACTGCACTTATATAAGTAATTTCTCCTTTTCATGGAAACAGCTTTGCAAACCAAAGTAAAAGGTTCTCAGAAAGACTACTAAGGTCAAAAAAAAATGAATATGTATGGGAACAAATGCAATGAAAATAGGATTTAGTGTGTGGAGTGTCTCTAAATCTTTTGTTTGAATTTTCCTGTAAGATTGAGCACTTGATTCTCCCTTATGGATGTGAAAGGTTAAAGAATATTTCATATTCCTCTTTTGTTGGTGTGTATGTGGAACTATAGACTCTTAGACTGTCCATTGGGATAACATTCTTATTAACAATGGCAATGACAAAATAAGTCAGAGAAGGTGAGACAACTTCAGGACAAAGCTAGAAGAATCTAGTCTTTGTTGTGGAGGAGTGAAACACTTCACTCATAAGACAGAAGCAACAACATTTTTTTATTGAGATCAAGGGCAAATAAGACAGTGGTTTAACAAGATTTGATAGCACGGTTGACACAGTTATTTATTGTATAAAGAACAGGGTCAGATGGAATCATCAAGGAGACCCTCCCATTGAGTCATGAGGTTCAGAGTGGGCCCTCTTGCTTTCCAAACTCCTTCTACAGGACTCTGTGTGCAACTGGATCCAATCTTACTCCCAGATTTGTTCAATGGCTTGTGTCTAAAGGATTATCACAGAATCATAGAATGGTTAAGGTTGGAAGGGGCCTCTGGAGATCATCTAGTCTGACAGCCCTGCTCCAGCAGGGACACCTAGAGCACATGGCACAAGGATGCATCCAGGCGGGTTTGGAAGATCTCCAGAGGAGACTCCACAACCTCTCTAGGCAGCCTGTTCCAGGGCTCTGTCACCACCACAGGAAAGAAGTTCTTCCTTACATGGAGATAGGACTTCCTGTGTTTCAAGTGGTATCCATTACCCTTTGTCCTGTCACTAGCCACCACCGAGAAGAGCTTGCCCCATCCTCCCTACATTCTCCCCTTAGGTCCTTATACATATTGATCAGATCTCCTCTCAGTCTTCTCTAGTCTAAACCTGCCCAGCTTGCCTAATCTTTCCTTGTAAGACAGATGCTCCAGTCTCTTAAACATCTTTGGTGATGGATCCTTTCTAGAAGCTCAGTGTTGTTTTTGTATTGGGGAGCCCAGAACTGCACAAAATATTCCAGGTGTGGCTTTACCAGAGTCAAAGAGAGGGGGAGGATCACCTCCCTTGACCTGCTGGCAACACTCCTCCTGATGCAGGCCAGGATCCATTTGGTCTTCTTGACCATGAAGGCACATTACTGACTCATGTTTAAATTGTTGTCAATCAGGACTCCTCTCTGCAGAGCTGCTCTCCAGCTGGTCAACCCTTAATCTGTATTGGTACCTGAGGTTATTCCTCCCCAGCAGAAGCACCCTGCACTTATCCTTATTGAACCACATGAGGTTCCTCTCTGCTCTCTGCCTAGGTCCCTCCGAACAGGGACTCCCTCTGTACAGCCCTCGGGAGTGTCAGCCATTCCACTCAGTTTTGTATCGTCCACAAACTTGCTCAGGGTTCACTCTGTGCCCTCATCCAAGTCACTGACGAACAAGTTGAAGAGCACCGGGCCTGGTACTGACCCCTGTGGGACACCCACTGGCCTCAGGCCTTCTACTAAATTCGGCCTCGTTTATTACCACCCTCTGGCTCTGCCCTCCAGTCAGTCCTCAATACACTTCACTGTCCACTCGTCCAATCCACACTTCTGTAGCTTCCCTATGAGGATATTATGGGAGACAGAGTCAAAAGCCTTGCTGAAGTCAAGGTAGATGACATCAATGGTTCTCTTCTCATCCATCCGGCCAGTCATCCCATCGTAGCAGGTTATGAGGTTCATCAAACATGACTTCTCCTTGGTGAATCCATGCTGACTACTCGTAATCACATTCTTTTCCTTGACGTACCTAGAGATGGTCTCTAGGATGAGCTGCTCCATCACCATTTCAGGAACGAAGGTGAGGCTTCCCTCTTGTCCTTTTTGAAGACTGGAGTGACAATGGCTTTCTTCTAGTCCTCCAGCAACTCCGAGGCTCAATATGACCTCTTGAAGATGATGGAGAATGGCTGAGCAATAACCCCCACTTGTTCCCTCAACACTCTTGGGTGTAGCCCATCCAAGCCTGTAGATTTATGGATGTCAGATTTGCCTAAATAATCCCTAACCCAATCCTCCTTGACCAGCAGATTATGTGCACATTGAATCAGAGATACAGTCTAGCAAAGTTTATATATTTTCAATGCACTCATCAGGAGTCTGTCAAGCATAAGGAATCTCTTAACCTCAAGGTGTAACCTTGAGAGGTATCACTACTTGAGGAGAGTTCCTGGCATGCAGCACACTACCATGCAGGAGAGCTCAACAGGCTCTTGGTCTGTCCTTTATTTATGAGTTAAAATGATTTACCTCTAGTCATAATTGCTTACCAGTATTTTGCCTGACTCATGCTCAGTTAGCCCTTGGCTGTTGAGCTATTATCTTATTCACAAGATTCCATTTTGAGCTGGATGCAGTTATCACAGCCACCACTGAGGCTGAGCATAAGGTAAGTGGTGGAAGGAACGAAAAAGGGAGTTAAATCTTGAGCAAAGATAGGTGTAAAGAGGTCAGACTGAGAGAGGGAGCACACTGTCAAGGTGTTCTGGATAGAAGGGAGTAGGTGAGCATATAGAATAAAACTAAATGTTTGAAGAGATACTCCAGTAAATGCTGGAAAGCCATGGTCCTCAGAATCTGATTATCTTCAAGTGGATTCTTAAATAATAAGTGACCACAACCAAAACTGTGTGCTGAATGTCATATTTTTTTTTCTTAAACCTCACAGAAAGCCACATAAAAATTTCCTTATACAACGCTTACAGGCAAAGTTTATAAGAACCATGAAAACTGAGAAAGATACTTCATTCCACACAGGCAAGTAGTCAGTATGCTGATGCTAGCTGGAAAAAAATCTTATGATTTTTCAGTGACTAAAAATTTTATATGGTCTTAGTCACTGCTTTCCAACTATTTAAAGATTTGAAGCATCTTTTCATTTCTTTCTTTATTTACTTGAGGATGATCCACAGTCACCATCTATCTGTTCCTTCTTATGACAATGCTGAACTGCAGTTTTCTGAGCTAAGGGTGATGCTTGTTGCAAAGCTTTTAGATCTCATTTTTAATAATCACCAAAAAGTCATAGGAAACTGGCCAAATAATTTTCTGGTAAAGCTTTTCTCCCATGAAAAACAGCACTCACAATTTTATTGTTACATACTAGGTGGATATTAAAACCTGACAGGAATCCTGCTGGAATCCAAGGCTAACACATCATATAGAACTATATGCCTGTAGGTTTGGCTTAACTTACGATTATCTGAAAAAAAATGGGATGCATTTACAAAACCCTTCCTTACTTTTATGCCAAAATTTCACTTTCAGGGTTCTCTAAATAGCTTAGAAATACAGTGTGAGCATTTTCCAAGTTGCAATCTAATCCACAAGAAATTCACAGGCCTGGCTACTGACTGTAGGACAGCTCTTTGTTCTTATCTTGTACTTGTCAACATGCTTGGAACAATTTCTAGTTGTTCCTAAAGCCTGTCAAATGTATAAATAGATTTAGATTCCACTGCTTTGGATGATATTTTGGCAAGTTATTTAAAGGTGCTAAGAGTTATCCTCCCTCCCATTCTTAAAAGAATAAGTGAAATGTTCAAAGATTTTATATGCTTTGGGTAATATATTTCACTATAATAATTATAATGTAGGAAGTCAGTGAAGAACATGATTAAGTAGAGTGTAAAGAGTACTATAAACATAAAGGTATAGCTGTTGACTGTATTATTCATTAAATGTCTACACTACACATTTTCTCTTTCATAAATGCTCAATAATAGTAGTTCACTTCAGGTGAAGAGCACATGGAAAACCCTGGATGTGATATGAGAAATTGCTGAATATAACAAGTAGCAGAGAAATAATCTTACAAAAATTATAGACAGCAACTATTAAGGGATGGCTGTATTTCAACGGTCATTAAGAAGGAATTATGTGAGAAATAGACAAACTGCATAGATGCTTGGAGGGGAGAATTGGGCACCTTTTACAGTAGAATTTTCAAGAGCAGTAGTGCCTAAGTAATTGTATCAGCAGCACTATATAAAGCTGAGGTTACCAAGCTAACAAAAATACTAAATTTTGATATGCATATAACAAAACCTAATAGGAAAAAAAAAGGGATTAGTGCAGGTAGTTTATTTGGAAAGAGAGTGGGATGGAGAAAGGTTGATGCAAGATAAATAAATAGGTAACAGGATGATAAGGTATGTGACCAGTGCTATCCAGTTGTACCTGGTGGGTAGTTGTGCACTTGGTCATCGAAGTTGGAGCAGAACAATATGTCAAATCTGTTGCTGCTATCACACCACAAGTCAGACCCACTCCTTCTATGAGGAGAAGGGAGAGAAAGAGGGGTGGGTTGGGATAAGGTGCTTCTATGGCCAGTGACAGAATGCACTGATGGATAGACTGAGCATAGATATCATTGTGTTGCTGACTGTTTCAGATCCAGATCACAAAATACTTTACACAGTTGCACTTGGATTATTGTTTCTTTTGTCCTGTTTTCAATTCAGTAGTTAGAACTTTATTATATTAGTAATTTGATTAAAGATTGTTCAATGTAAATAGCACTATAAAGGACTACAGCACTATATTCAAAATGTATATAGCATAGGGCAAAAATATGGACAATGGATTGTACTATCTAATGAAAAGGCTATCTAATTTCTTACTTTCCTCAGTCACTTATTTCACACAAGAGGATTTCTAATTCCGAATTACTGCAAGATATGGTAGTACAACACTGATTTTCAAAATCAAGTAGTGTCATTCTGCTGTGAATCAGGACATGCTGCACTTTCCTCTTTCTATGAAATGCTGTTCAGTGTTCTTTGATATTCAGAAAGCATTTTTTTTGGCTTTTTTTTTTCCTTAGATAAAATAAAAGTCAATGTTCAAAAACAGCTACTGTTGGATCAGTTAAAATGTATTCAGGACACAAGAAATGGTGGTAAATAATAGAAGGACAATGTTTCTTCTTCACTATAGATTTTTTTCCTATTGATTCATATCATCGATAGTGCTTGCATTGTAAAATATTTGCAAGGTAGTTCTGCAGTGTCAAGATGAAAGTGATTTTCTCTATCCTTGAAAACAGTATGCTAGTTATGTAGCAGTGTCCTAACAAGAACTACTTTTCCATAGTGAGTGTGCAGCACCAGTGATTGCTTTCAGGGAATCACAGCACTACACAGAATATTTGGGACTGAAGGGACTGACAGAGCTCATCTGGTTCAACTCCTTGCTCAAGCAGGGTCATCTAGAGCAGGTTGTGTTCAGCCAAGATTTTAATATCTGTAAAAATGGAGACTCTGCAATCTGTCTGGGCAACCTCGCTCCATCTTCTTTAAATCCTCTTTCCAGATATTTATATGTTTTGATCAGATCCCTCCTAAACCTTCTCTGGGATAAACATTCCAAGTACTCACTGTTTGTCATATATCAGATACTTCAGTCCCTTAATTACCTAGCGGCCCTATGCTTTACTTGCTTTGGTAGCTCCATGTCTTTCTTGTGCTGTGGAACCCAGATCCAGGCACATCATTCTAAGTGTGATCTCTCTAGTGCTAATAGAGGGGCAGGATCATCTCCCTTGATCTGCTGGCAGTGCTCTTTGTAGGGCAGATTGGAACACCATTAGCTTTTGCTGCAAGGGAACATTGCTGGCTCATGACCATTTTTCCATCAGGTTCTCCAGGTCATTTTCTGCAAAACTGCTTTCCAGATGGGTTTCCCTCCTCCTTACCCCACTGACAGCTAATATTGGTGCATGGGAATATTGTTCCATGAGTGCACTTCCTTTTGCAAAACTTATGAGGTCTCCTCTGTTCTTTTCTTTAACCTGTTGAGGTCTATCCTTCCAGTTTTGTGTCATCAGTGAATTTGCTGAGGGTCCAATTAATTCTGTCATCTAGACAATTAATGAATGTGTTCAACAGTAGTGGACCCAGCATTGATCTTTGCTGGATATTGCTAGCTACTGCTCTCCATGACTGCAGAACAGTAGACTTCCTGATGCTGATCACAGCCCTCTTAGCCCAGCCATTCAGCCAGATTTTAGTCCAACTTTCCGATCATTTTTGACCTTTCAGCCTGTACTTCAGCTTTTCTATGTTATGGCAGACAGTGTTATTATTAAAGTCAAATTAAACAATATTCACAACATTCACCTCATCCACTAAACCAGTCACTACTGAATCCTTTCTTATCACCCTTAATATTGCTAACAAGATAACTCTACATGGGCTTTAGCTTTCCTGGTTTCTTTCCTCCATGGTCAAACAGTGTATCTATATTCATTACAGATCAACCTGCTTCTTCCACCTTTTTTATTTTGCTTTTTATGTTTGAATTTATTCAGGAGCTTGTTCATCCATATAGAACTCTTGTTGACTTTGCTTGGTTTCTTGTTTGTTCGGAAGGATCACTCTTGAGCTTGGAGGAGTTGATTCTTGAATCTGAACTCCTGAATACCTTTCGCCTCCAAGATATCCGATGGAATTCTGTTTTGTTTAGTTTTGTTTTTCCCTCCTTCAGGATCACAAACTCTAGCATCTCTTCTTTGCTTTTTTGTTGTCCCCCTAGCAGATAACAGATTGATTAAGTGCTCCATGAAGCCTACAAATAGAAAGCTTGTCCCGAATGTCTGGAGAAGGACTTCTTGATCAAGTGGTCTACAGTAGACATCCACTACAAGGTCACCCACAGTAGCCTGCCCCCTATTCAGCTTGCCCCTCAGCTGTTTCTAAGCAAAGCTGCATGTGTTCCCAGCGCTCTTTTACATAAAGGGCACCTCCCCTTCCTCACCATCCTGTCCTGCACTTCCTAAAGAGCCTGTATGGCAGCACTCCAGTCATGTGAGCTATCCCACCACATCTCTGTGATCCCAATGAGGTTGTAATCCTGTAACAGCTCACAGATGTCTGATTCCTTCTGTTTGTTCCCCTTGCTGTGTGCAAGCCCAGGCAGCATGCACTTAGAGAGGCACCCAAGCATGCTGTCTGCCTAGAAAAAGTCCTTCTCCATCACCTGGTCCTGTAGCGACTTCATTATTTACATGCCTATATGTGATTCAACCTCAACCCTATTGTGCTGAGTAGGAGTCCCCTTCTGTTTACTTCAGTCTAGAATATTTGGTTTCCAATCTTGTCTACCGTTTTTTTACCTGATGTTGATTAGCCAATTCCCTGCTGTGTGTCTGAACATTATGTTTTGCTTTGTCATAGCCCTACTACTTGCTTTCCTTCTCAATCCAGCAAAACATATTTTTGTTAATTTGGTCTGTATCCATTTAAATTCTTCTGCAAGTGGAAATATATTGTAATACATCAAATTCAATTAAATTTTCATTTCATTAGCACAATGATTTTATTTAAAAAAGGTATTAGCAAATTTGAAAGCTAGTAGTAAGAATTTAAGAAGGATTAAACAGCAAATGAAAGTAAGATGAATATTCATAGCCAAAAATGAATATTGCAAATAACATTTTATATGTGGAAAATGACAGTCTTTTCTAATTATTTATAAACATTTTTTTTCTTACAAAACAAGATCAGAATCTTTAAAATGTGTCCCTCTGTTTCTGTGGAAAAAGCTTTGAGAGTTTTCTTTCTCTCATAAGCTTTTATGGTATTAAACCAGATTGGATGACAAAATACTTATAATTTTGATGCTTACTAAACCTGAAACAAAGACAAGAAAGACAAGTTTACTCTTCATGATAGAATCATGGGCATAAAAGAAGTTGCTCTACTTGTAGAATGATCAAACCTTTTCCAGACAAGAATGCAGGGAGGTTGGGCTTTTTGTTTATTTATTTCCTGTTGACTTAAACATAGCTCCCCTGGATAACTCCTACTTAGGGGAAAGGAAGTAAGTTCTCGGCATTATAAAGAAATGGTAGTGTTTTTTTCTTGGTATTCAAATCCTGCTGGGAATACTTAATCTTTAGGACTGCGTATTGTCTCTAGCTACTTTAGTGAGAGTGACTCTCTAGTGAGAGTCATTAATAACTTAAGGTGCATCAGACATAAGATTACTGACAGAAAAAATATATTTAGGAATTCTTTTATCTTACTAGGAGAGATAGTAGTCAAATCATCAGAAAGTATTACTTGTGAAAGCACTGCTACACACCAAGTCTCATTTTGGTAAAAAAGGAACACATATAGATGGACTAAAAAAATCAGTGTTCATTCAATTAATGTTTTAACAGCCTCACAGTTCATAGCCTCACATATTACTTGATACAAGAAAGTCATTTTACTTTTCCTCTTTTGATTTCAATTAACTGAATAACATCAGCCTGTTGCGAAGAAGGCTTCAAAGGTCTTCTAGGCCATCTTTCTATTAAATCATTTCATAGACAAAAGCTTGAAAACTATGAAAGATGTTTTAATAATTTTAATTTTGATAATCAAGATCTCTCTGATTAGAGAAATATTGTAAAGATAAAACTCAGAGAATGAGAGTTTTCTTGTGAGAAGAAAATTTTGATGTGATTTTTTAAAGTGTTGAATAATTAAAGAAAATCTGAATACTTTGTTAAGCTGCATTTTGGCATTGCAGCTTCAATATCTGTTTTTCTCTTAGACAATTTATGCACTTTTAGGGCACCCACTGCCACCTAAAATGTAACTGGAGATTAATGTCCAAATCCAACTACCACGAAAAGGTACGTGGGCAATATCATTCAAACTTTTAGGACAAGTACTGGGCTTTTAAATAGAACTTGAACTGATCTGCTGAATCTAACAAATCGGATGAAATAAAAGCAAAATAACCTTTGTTTTTGTAATGCATATAAACTTTCCACACTGCAATACTATGAAGTTCTTTGAGAGATTTGTGATGTCTTTGAATTACCAGTTTACTAGACACACAGATGTGACAGTTGTTGGAGGTAGGTAAACAACCATAATCTCTTGAGATGTCAGCAAAACTGATGGAATTTATGAGATTGTACATCTTTGTCTCACGTCACAGCTTTGATTAAAAATTGAAAGATATTTTCAAAGCTTCAAAACAAATCTCTTTTAGAACTACAGTTACAAAAGAACTCTAATTTCCTTTTTTTCACAGTTTTTTGCTTGTATGCCTTTTCTCTTCATAAATATTACTTTGATTTCTGGGCTGGATTTTTTATATAAGCTATTTAAATATTGATTGATTCCAATTAATTCCAATAAATTTTGCATTTTGATATTATCTGAAGGTAACATTAAAATTCTGAAGTTACTATTATAAAAATGTACCACAGGCTACAGTGGTACAACTTCAAAAATATAAGATTTTCTTTTTTCAAACAGAAAGGCAGGAAAATAGGTGAGCAGGGATTTTCAAAACTGGATGGAGTTTATGTAAATATTTGCAGGTATACAATCAAGAAAGACACAAGATTCATTTGAGAAACAGTTTACACTCTTTTCTCATTTTTACTGCAGAGTTTATCTAGTTTGACTTGGAATCATAGAATCACAGAATCATAGAACGCTTAAGGTTGGAAAGGACCTCTAGAGGTCATCTAGTCCAACTCCCCTGCATGCACAGGGTCACCTTGAGCATGTGGCACAGGACTGCATCCAAGCGAGTCTTGGAGATCTCCAGAGAAGGAGACTCCACAACCTCTCTGGGCAGCCTGTTCCAGGGCTCTGTCACCCTCACTGTCAAGAAATTTTTCCTTAAGTTCCTGGGGAACTTCTGGTGCTTCAGTTTGTGACCATTTTCTCTTGTTCTGTTGGCGGCCACCACTGAAAAGAGGCCATCATCTGTTTCCCTTTTAATACCCTGATGCTTTGAGACAAAACTTGAATCTAGTTTTGTCTTGGTTAGTCTTGGTTGCCTAGCAAGCCACTTCCCTCTCATGCCCTGTACAGTGGCACAGTTCCTCCTGGAGAAACACATCCTTCTCAATCAATGAGATGCAATCTATTTTGCCACACATACCTCAGACACTTAAGAGAGCAAATTGCACCAAAAGGACTTGGGTATCTCCTTAAGAGCCAAGCATCAGTAAAGAGTGAGGGAAAAAACAATCCTGCAGGTTTTAAAGGCATTTGGACTGGAACTGAGGTGTGGCCTGCACACAGGACTACTTCTATTTCAGTGTGTGTATGCAGGCATTCTCGTGAGCCTCTCTGCATTTGAATCTTTCTGCAGAGCCCTGGCATGGACTGAGTCGAGGTGGGATGTTGCTGCCTGCAGGGTGCTGTCTGCAGGCCTTTGTGGTATCCCCAGGCAATGCAAGGACTTTCTTACTGCATCGCTAGTGGACAGCAGTCCTGCTGTTTCGACAAGAGAATTTTTCCCTACACTTCCCTGAGTGTGTTTGGAGACAAGATGGCCCTTTCCCATGTTCCTGCCATGTTTAGAGGGTCACCAGTGCCTATTCGTGTCCCAGTGCACAGCTGTGCCAGCGTGGAGAGCAAGATGCTCCCAGCTGAGCGGCACAGCAGAGCACGGGGACAGCGGTCTCAGTGATTCTCAGGCCTGCTCGGCCCCTGGCACTGCTCGGCCTTGTCACCTGGCCCTCGTCAGTGCTACGGGGCAGACGTGCTACAGTGGGGGCTCTGCCAGCCCCGCACCCAGCTCGCAGGTCTAGCCTGGAGCCCCTGGCTCCGCTTCCAGGAGCTCCCAGTTTTAGGTATCTGTGTTTGAGGAGGGGAGGTGTGAGGGGAGGTATGAGGGGCCCAAGGGCTGGAGACAGCCGCCGCTGCCCTGCGCAGCAACCGGGGAGGAGTTGCCCAGGCTGGAGGCAGCCCGGGACCACGTTTGGGCACCCTGTGCCCAAGGGCTGCAGCCTCTCGACACCCAACAGTCCCCCAAGGCACCCACGGGCTGTGGGCTGCAGGACTGGCTGCTGCTGGTGGCTCCATGACCTGGGGCCATTTCCTGCAGGCTGGTCCCATGTAAGGAGCTGCCAAGATGCCCACAGCTCCTCAGGAGGGACTCTGCCCTGCACCCGGTGAGTGAGCTGGGCAGAGCAGCGGGCAGCTGCCCTCTCCCTCAGCGCCCTGCACGCATGCAGCACTGCTCTTGGTGCTAGAGACTGACACTTGCTTTCCTCTTGCTGGCAGCTCATGGACCTCCCCAGAAGAGGAGGTCAATCCCCTGGCCATTCATTCGGCATCGCAGTTTGAACAGCAGGAAGCGCCCAGAGAAGCCGGCAGTCCGGCTACTCTTTGGGTAGCCCCTGAACAGGCTGTGTGGGAAAGAGGGGAGCCTGCCCCAGCCAGTCCGGGTGGGGCAGCCAGCCCCTGGGGACTTGGCCTGCACACGCATTGCTCTGCGGCAAGGCCCAGCTCCCATCACTAGCGGCCTTTGTGCATTCCAGGAACCCTTGTGTTTGTTTCTGCCCGCAGGACCTCCTGGGAATCTTGTACAGAGAGGGCCCTGCCGTGGAGGGCATTTTCCGTGTCACTGGCAGCGAGCAGGATTGTTGGCAGCTCAGTGAAGCCCTCAATACCAGAGGCAGCATGGAGCTGGAGGGCAAGCCCATGTACCTCCTAGCTTCTCTCCTAAAGGTGAACTCCTTGCCCCCCTCCTCCTTGCCCCTCTTGGAGAGCAAGGAGCTCAAAGCTGCTGCCTCCTAGGAGCCCAAATGCCAGGGATGCTCCCTCTGGGTTCAGGGTTGATATCCAGAGTCTCATCTCCATATTGTGGTCTTGCAGGAGTTCCTTCGAAACATCCCCTCCACTCTGCTCTTGGTGGCCCTGTATGAGAAATGGATACAGGCTCTGGCTAAAGCAAGCAAGAAGGAGCAGATTCAAGAGCTAAAAGAGTAAGTGTTATGGGGAATGCCAGTGTTCAGGAGTGTGTGGGTGAGCTCGAGGCCTTCTCTAGCAATCATTTCTGTGAGCTAATGCTGATAGTGCACAAGAGAGCCCCAGGCTTCCATGGGCCTTTGCAAAGCCTGCTAGCCCACCATCTGCAGACAAGCTCCCCTTTCCTCAAATTGCCCATGTCCTGAAGCGCAGGCAGCTTGCTGAGATGCTTGCCTTCTTTGAGTCAAGGTCTTGGCCTTGCCGCTCTTGCACTTAAGTGGCTGCTCAGCTACCGTTGGAGGTTTCTCCACAGGATATGTGTAAAGCAGTGAGAGAAAACAGGGGCCTTGCTCTCTGTGGAGGACTCACCATTTGTGAGAGTTTCCTTGAGACTTCTTGCTCCCAGTCAGAAGCAGCGGGCACTGCCTGCTCACATCAGGGCGCCTTGTGTTTTTGTTCACACAGGGTGACTGAGCAACTGCCACCGGACAACCAGCTCTTGCTGAAGAACTTGCTTGCTGTGCTCAAGCACATTAGCCAGATTGCTACATTGAACAAGCTGACCTCGAAGAACCTGGCCATCTTCATTGGGCCCAGCATGCTGGGCCCAGGCCTGGACAGCAGCTTGCCACTGCAGCTGCAGATGTAGATGAACAACAAGGTGTGTGGGAGATGCCAAGGAGCTTCCTGCATTGGTCACAGCTGAGCCAGTCCCACACATCCCTCGGTATTTGCAAAAGCCAACCCCGCTTGGCAACGCGGAAGCCAACAGGCTCTTGCTACAACTGCAACTGTAGAGCTGCAGCCCTGGGGACGGAGCTATGGGACGGAGCTATCCATGGGGAGCAGCAAACATTGCTGATATCTTTTGATCCCTTTGCCTGACGCCCATGGTTTCTGTATGCAGGTGGCAGTGCTGGTGGAGGTCCTCATTGAGAACCACACGGTAATATTTGGGGAGGGCAGCAAGAACCCTCCTTGGAGAACAAGGCCCTGCAGAGACAGCCTGCAGTGCTGCCTGCCCCATCCTCCGCCATGACTCCTCCCCAAGCCTCCTCCAGGCGCTCCCAGGACAGCACCTTGTCCTTTCAGCAGCACCCCTCCACCATGCCCCTGCAGCCTGCCTCCATGCCCTCCTGCTGCTGGTGGGACACCAAAAACATGTAAGCAGTCACCAGCCAGGCTGTCGCCCGGTGCATGTGGGACGCGAACATCAGAACCCAGAGGGTCGTGGGCCTGGATCAAGGAAGCCGTGAGTGTGGCCAGGGTCTGGGAGCTGACATATTAGGCCAGGCTGAGAGGAAAGGGGGAGGAGGAGGAAGACGAGCTTCAAGGGGTCATCAAGACTGTGACCCTTGTAACTGTAACCAAAAATGTAACTCTTGTGGTCTGCAGTTGGAAACATCTAATTATGGAAACATTTTGGACTCCTATAGTGGAGTCCAAAAGGAGAGAAAAATTCAGGAAAGAAAAGCAAAGGAAAAGGGAAAGAAAAAAAAGAGGAGACTTAATGGGAAGAAAGAAAAGAGAGGAAAGGAAATGGAGACAAAAAAAAAAAAAAAGGAGAAAGAAGAGGGAGGAAAAAAGAAATTAGGAAAAGGAAGAAAAAAGATTTTTTTTGAAATAAAGTAGACATGAAAGAGCAAAAAGAAACAAAGCCAAGGGGAGCCCCCTCCCCCACGAGACCTAGGGGAAGGCAAAGAAGTGCCAAGTATACAATAAGGAGGAAAGTCACCAGGAAATTGAAAGAGGAGAAAAGAAAGAATGACATACAGAAATCAAAGTGTCAAAGAGATAAAGAAGAGAGAAGGAAAGAAACAAGGAGGCAAAAGCAAAAGGAAATACTCTGCAAATGAAAAGCAGGGAAAGGAAAAAAAAAAAACAAAAACAAAAACAGAAAATCAATAAAAAAAAAAATTGAGAGAAAAATGAGGAAGAAAGAGAAATAGAGAGAAAACGCTGAAGGCAGAAGCAACCTAAACAACAAATAAAAGCAAAAGTAAGACAGAAAAGAAAGACGAATGGGAAAATACGGAAAGAAAAGCCCAGAAAGTGGAAGAAAAGAAGAAGAAAGTGAAAATGGAAACATAAAGGGAAGAAATCAAGCAGACAAAGGCAAGGGAAAACAACATGGGGATCAACATGGATGGAAAAAAGGAGAAAATAAAAAGATAGCAAGAAAAAAGGAAGTAAAAAAAAAATGAGAGAAAATGAAAGAAAGAAGGAAGACAGGTGGAAAAAAAGTAAGAAAAAAGAAGCCAGAGAGAAACATCTGGGAAAGAAAAGTAGAGAAAGGAAAGCAAACAAAGACAAAAGAGAAAAGCAAGAAAAAGGAAAGGAGACAAAAAGGGGAAGATAGAAGCAACCAAAGAAAAAATAGATAGAGAGAAAAGAAACAGGTGTGGGTAAATGAGAACAGGGAAACCTGGAAAGCTGAAGAAAAAGAGAAGAAAGTAAAAATGGAGACTTACTTAAAGGGAAGAAGAAAGGAAACTAAAGCAAGGCAATCCAACCCAAATGGAAAGCAAACAAACAACCAAGAAAGCAAGAGGAAAGCAATCCAGAAATGCAATAGCAAGTAAAAGGGCATGATAATGGAAATCAACATGGGTGGAAAAAAAGAGGAAAGAAAAAATGGCAAGCGAAAAGGAAAGTAAATTAAAGCCAGAAAATAAAGGAAGGAAAGAACGAGGAAAGAAGAAAGTAAGCAAAAGCAAAGAGGTACATCTGAGAAAGAAAAGCAGAGAAAGAAAACAGAAATGAGAGAAAAGCAATAAAAAAGAGAAAATGGAGAACCAAAGAAAGCAAGCAACCAAAAGCAACCAAAATAAAAAGAAAAAAAAAAAGAAAAATAAAGTAAACATGTAGAAAAGAAACAGGAATGGAAAAGTAAGGAAAGTAAAACCTAGAAGGGACTGCAAGGAAGAAAAGAATCAAAGAGGAAAAGACAAAAGAAAAAAGGGAAAAATAAATAAAAAAAGAAAATGTTGAAGAAAGACAAATGCCCCTGTCACATGTAGTTTCCCCTCCCAGAGACTGTGGTGCCATTCAGTCGCAGAAGCGCAGTCCCAACCTGTGGGGAGCACATGCTTGCAGAGAGGTAAACCTCCAGGACAAAGAGAAAAAAGGATGAAGTCACAAAAGAAATGGGGATGCATCCTGGAAAGGATGGCAAGGATTTAAAAAAAAATAAAAGAGATGGGGAAGGAAGAAGCAAATAAGAAAGAGAAAAGAGAAAATAATAATTGTAAAAATAAAAAATTGTAAAAATAAAGATGAGTGGTGCCATTTCTTGGCAAATGTGCCAGTTTCCTGAGAACTCGTGGGTACACCCCATCTGGGCCCATGGATTTAGGGGTGTCCAATTTGTCTAAATAATCCCTAACCCAATCCACATCAACCAGCAGAATGTCTTCCCCTCTCCTAGTATTCTCTCTTGTCTCCAGACTCTGTAGTTCATGGGGACTGGCCTTAGCAGTAAAGATAGAAGCAAAGGCAGCATTTAGTAACTCTGCCTTCTCTGCATACTCCGTCATCAAGGTACCCTCCCCATTCAACAGTGGACTAAGATTTTCCCTAGACTTCCTGTTGATGTTGATATATTTGTAGCAGCCCTTCCTGCTGTCCCTAACATCTTCCGCTAACTCTAATTCCAAACAAGCCTTGGCCTTCCTCGTAAGCATCCCTGCATTCTCTGACAATGTTTCTATACTCTTCCCATATGGTCTGGCGCTTCTTCCACGTTATGTATGTGCTCTTTTCCTCATTACATTTACCCAACACATTCTTGCACATCCATCATAAGATTGCAACTGAGTCGGATATGCCCAACTCAGTGCATATCATGATATTTTACTAGTCTCTACATAGAAAAAAATGAGCTAGAGGCTGGGTGAGCGGGTGTGAATAGAGCTATCCTGTCTGATTTTTCTGCAGTATTTATCTGCAATAATTTCTGCACTATTTTTTTCCGTTAAAAGTACTGCAAATGGGATGTTGTTTGCATGAAAATTACCCAATGATAATCAAAACACAGACTTAAATATGCACAGTGCATAGGTCACAACTTACACCAGAAGTGTGAGCCCTCTATTTATATTGTTTGAAATAGTCAGGAACAGAAACAGTGCTGCTTGATTTAAGTGACCATTCACATGCCATTTGGACAATTAAAAAAAAAAAAAAAAACACTCAAAATAAAAGGAATACGTCCTAACTAGGTAATGGGTACAAATGTTTGCATTTGTGGATCTTGAATACCCATCCATGTATTACATACAGACAGAATATCCAATCTATTTGGACTGGACTGCAAATCAGTACAACTAAGCAAGCAACACTACGGTGGAATAGAAGTTTAAATCAGCTGAGAATCTCATCCAAGGCTGTAAACAAAGAATATGAGGATGGAAAAAGAAAGAGGACTAAATTAAATGGATGAATTATCTGCTACTAATTGTTTACTCAGCTCTATTCAGGAATAAAATGCTGATGAATAAAAACAGACTATCAACAGTCAGTTCTGGGTTGCCCAAGGTAACAAATGCTCTGCTCAGTTTGTTATTTAAAGCATATAAGGCAAAGTTAAACACAGACTAAATTAATCCAAATCAGAAGATCGTAATAGCACTGCACAATAAACCTAAAATTCCTCCTTCTCTTCACAGAGAAGATTCAAAAGATTTAAAAATTCTGCCTTTAATAAATAGCCATTTTGTATTCACTGATCAGAAAAGCTTTGTTTCTGCACCATTAGCAGATTTAGAATTTGTTCAGTTCAAAGTCTATGCTTATATCTGTCAAACAAATAATTCATTTCCAGTTTAAAATGAACCAAAAGTATTTTACAAGTTTTGTATTGATTACATGCTCATTTTTGAATGCTACCAAAAGCAAGTCTACAATAATTATTATTCTAAATAGGCAGAGTGTAAATGTTATACATTGTTTGCATCAGTAGTTACAGAATAGCACAAATTCCCTTTTCTTTTTAACCCAGCCCTCATTCTTGAAAAAAAAAAAAAAAATCATCTTGTTCTGGTTTGTATTTTCTAGTTGGATAAAGGGAACTGCAGGTAAGAGTCTCTCATCAGAGGCATGTCTGATTTAATTAATCTTTAATTATTGTGCAAAACAAATGAAAGGATAGCTTCGATCAGCAAATTTATTTGCAGCATTTATCAATAAGCTGATCTTTATCACCCTTCCAGATGACAGTAAATCAAATGCATGCCCCTTTTCAATTCATGAAGCAAATGATTAAAGTGTCCATAAGAGTCCGTATCCTAACTAAATCTAATTGTGTGTGAATAATCAGTGCAGATGTATGATGAATGTACCATCATAGAATCCAGTCCATAATAAGATCATATTTTGAAGTAGACTTTCAAAAGGCACAATCCTGCATTAGAATACTATCATTTTGCCTTTTCTTGATTTTGTGAATCTGCAGTGAGTTAGGTTTTGTAACAAAATAAATGTTAGAGCAGTCTATCCTTTAAAGGTATTTATATAGTCATCCCACTATTACTAATTTCTAGCATTGCCATGAAAGCTAGTCTTAGGACAAGGCATAAATCTGTTTACTTTTCTGGAACACTAATACTTTTGCATCTGTAATTAACTATTTTATTTTTTCTGCATTTTTATTCCACCTTCTTTCCTTCCTCCTTCCTGTACCGATCACCTTTTACTGCTGTAGAATTACTGTTTTTTGGTTTGTTGTTTGTTTGTTTTTCCATGTCAGGGTATCCTATAACATACAGACATTAACCAAATTCCAAGGAAGGTGTCTTATATCCATTACTTCCCCATTTCCCATTTTTCTTTTTCTCTCACATGAATTCCTTCTTTTTTTTTTCCAAAATTTTTCCTTCCTGACTTTTTTTCCTTTCATTCCTTTTCTTCTCCTTGTTTTGTAGTCAATCATGTCTCGTAGAAAAAGGTGTCCAGATTATTCATTAGTCTGAATTTTGAGAAATTGTGGTTTTGCTTTCCTAAGTTTTCCAGTATTTTATTTTTTATTTTATTTCTATTGATGAGCTCTATTCTAAAATTGATAGAGACTAAATATTATATCATTGATAGATATATATCCCATTAATTGCATTACTGCAAGTTTCCTCCTTGAGCTTTCACATCAACTTTTAGTTCCTTCATTTGACTTTTACAATTGTAATGAATTCCAAACACAGATATATATTTTAGCAAGAATCATCTCAAGTCAAATGCAAGTATTGGTGTAATTTATTAAAAAAAGCTTTATTAGTCCAAAGCAAATTGACATGTTTTTCACATACTATAATTGATTTTTAGACTCTTTTTACTTTGTTTTTACTTGAATAGCTTTTCTGCATTCAACACACAGAAAAAAATCACACCTGTGTATGTTTATCACAGACTACAAAAGATACTAAAAAATAAAATCATGCATTCTCTTTCAGAACACATTTGATCTGAAATATAATCTTTTGACCTATGCTGTTCTTAAATATTTATGACCCATTTTTTTCTCCCCTGGACTTAAGATCCCTTATTTATGGTTTCCTGAAACTTTGTTTCCAGGCAAAAATTTTTCTAGAGAACTTAGTTGAAGCTTTCAAACCTTTAGGAATTTGTTCTTTAATATGTCATTAAATAATTAAGAAATAACAGGCTCCAAAAAGCTATTATTCTTATTCTAATATTACCTGAAATTGCATCACAGTCTAGCAATATGGTTACGGAAAATGAAACCTTTTTTGTCTACTTAATCTTTAAAAAAGACTTTCTATTGAAACTGATTAACATATCAAAAGTAGAACAAAAAACTTCTGATTAGTTTTGCTTAGCCTAATAGTTAACAGTAAGGGTCTTGAAATGACTGAAAACAAAGAATTTTGAAAAGAAGAAAAGAATCCCTGTATATATTGCTTCCCTCTACAGTAATACAAAGATGGAAGAAAGAAGATGGGGTTCACAGAAAAACAAATAGAATTAAGAAAGCTCTATTTCTTCCCAGGTATACGCTTTAAAAATGCAAATTCTTGACATGCAATGCTGTTCCGTGTTTGCTTTCATTTGTGTTTTTTCTTATTATTACATTATCCAATGTATGTTATCTGCTTGGAAGGTGCCCCTAGTGACAAAGCAGTTTCATTAAGAGTTTTAACCACTCTTATCCACAGCAATAATATGTTTTGCTGAAGTGTGTACTCATCTGAAATGGATTCTGTAGTTATCAGAGAAATGCGCCCATCAGATGACAGAGGTAGATCTTGTATAAATGCACATTCCTATCAACCAGCTATTATTAAAAATCTCTGCTAGTTTAAACCTGCTCTATACCTGTCCCCAAGTTATTTCAGATGACTAGATGTCATCCATGGCCACACTGCAGTCACAGAAGATAGGTCTCATATATACCTCATACATATATACTCATATGTACATAAGTAGATAATTAATTTATGGAAAAATCATGCTGTGACCCTAGGGGAAAAAAAAAAAAAAAAAAAAAAAAAAAAAAAAAAAAAAAAAAAAACGAAAAAAAAAGGAAAAAAAAAAAAACACACAACACACAGGTTTGGGGGTGTTTTTGTTTTAGGGGAAAAAAAAAAGAAAACTGTAAAGGGGACTTTTATTCTCAGAGAACATCAAAGTCCTATTAAAAATTTCAATCATTAGGTTACCCATGACAGTTTTTCTTTTACTATAAATAGAATGTGTTCTGCAGATGATTTCACAAGTTATATATCATCCAGTAGCAATAAATTCCGTAGATAAAATATATTAAAATTGTAAATGGATATAAATCTTCTTTGAAAATATAAAATGCAAAGATATTCACTCTTTTGGGTGGGAAGAAACACTCCAAACAGGAATTGAAGCGAGCCCCTTACTTACTGTTCCTCTTTTGCTTCTACTCAATTCCTGACCTGTTTGCTTTTTCTCAAATGTTTTAAAACAATACATTTTCTCTCCAGGTTCAGTCCTTGTGTCTGATTTCTCTGTGAGATAAAAAAAAGTAGTTCTTAGACTTATATTCATAATAAAAATAGACACACACAATACTTGCATACCTTTTACTATTTGTATTCAGAATTGACAGGAATGCAAGGAAGATAAAGAAGACTGAATCCCCTAGAGGAACACAAGCCAAAAGGCATAAGTCCAGAAACATTTAGGAGAAAAAGTAGCATAACAACACAGAGGAGGAATGCTTAGCAGCTAGCTGCAGGTTAGTGAAGATCTTCATGTGAAAGAAAAAGAGTTCCCCCACCCTTAAGTCCAAGTCTTTCTTACAGTTTTTTCATAGTTTTGAGGTATTCTTCTTTATAAACAGATTAGGCAGTTTTGATTCACATCTGTTCAGCTAAAGCTCACCTATATCTTTTTAGGAGATTTTAAGTTAGCCTACATCCCCCTCAATTTTCTTCCTGGCTTGTCTAGTAAAATACACACACCATCTTCAGATAGAGACATATTCCCGTTTCTCCTGCTCTATAATTTATGAAGAGTATTGGTAAGGAGTGGGACTTTATCATGAAATGTGCATCTGATGATACAGTTGGATGTGATTTCTGATTTGAAAAGAATAAGAAATCACAGACTAAAAATGCAATTCATGTTTCAGAGTTCTCCTTAACTATTTTTGATCAAGTTACCAGAGGCAGACAGAAGATATGCAAAATTAGTAGTCTGCACCTGAAAGCAAAATAAGATACGTTTATCACCTAGCTACTTAGTGAAGTCTAAAGTTTTAATTTATTACTTTCCTCCATGATTAAACACTCTAAATAGCCAGTGCAATAACTATTTTCTATTTCTTCCTCAGGTAGATTACAGAGGATCCTAAAATTGTGTTTATAAAACACACCCTTTATGTTTTAAATTATGCTGGCCATGTTAAATTAGACATTTAATTACCATGGAACATAACATGCTTTGCTTCAGTCCCTTAAATTAAAAGCTGATCATCAGCTCTGTCTAAAAGATCTGAAATTTCTGTCTGATGAGTTCAGATGAAGAACTAAGTTCTTTTTATCCCCTCTAATAAAGTAAGATGTAAGCAGGCAAGTAGCATTCTTAGATTAATAGGGAATGTTATTTTAGTTCTACTATCTCATTCTTATCTTCGGCCACCAGAAATATTCACATGCACGACCAAAAGATAAAATACGTAATCATTTCTTTTTACCATTCAAATTCTGAAAGCATCTTATCAAATTAGCTATATGACCTGTACTACTTGTCTACTGAGTGATATTCCAGAGCTCCACAAAATAAACTTTCTTGTTCTGTCTGCTGATTTTCTGGTAGAGATCAAAAACTTTTACGTTGCTTACTCTGCGTTCCACTGTTTAGCTAATCCAGACAGCTCTTCATTTTCATAATGTTCTTTAACAGTTGCATGGTTGCCTCAAATGCACCAGCAAGAATATATTACAAACACAGACTTCGAAATTCAGAGCGTGAAATAAAACTACTAGCATTAGACTTAAGTCCTGGATCAACCTGAAGCTAAGGAGAATTTGCACAGTAAATTGTGAAGTGTCTCTGCCCCTCAGAAGTACAAACAATCAAAAACTAGATTTCCAAAGAAGCATATGGCAAGAGCCCCCCTAGAAAACTGCAAGAGCGCCTGCCTTTTGCATGTATACAAAATAAAACCAAAACATTTAAGGATTTTTCAAAAGTTTTGCCAAAATAGTCTTGGCCATTTTCTCACAAGGACATGCAAGTCCCTGCTGCTTTTATTCTGGAGCTATCAAAGACTCCATATTACTTTGAAAGTTGCACACCGTAGTGCAAAATCCTGGTAAGAAAAGCCTGGTAAATATATATATATATGTAATTATCAGACCAGATTACCATAAATATCATCCACTTTAATGTTAGATCTAAGATTTCCAGGCAAACTGATACTCACATATGCAGAGGTACTATGTGTGTTTTGAAGTATTACACCAAGACCTTCAGCAATCATGTAGCGTCACCTTTTGTAAGGTCAGGAGAGTCAGGGCTATCTCCAACTATCAGCAATACTCTAGAATCACGTAAGGAAGGCACATCACATAGCAGGTTGATTTATAATTTCATTTTGTTTTTGGACACTGAACAACTTAACGTATGTATCTAATCTTTCCCTCGCTGGCACACATCTCCCTTCCACCTTGTATCACAGTCCACACTGTTTCCACTAACTAGATGTTCTAGCAAACCCCTTTCCAGCATCCTGACCCATACCTGGCTTCTCTAGTGCAAACAGTTTCAGATCTAAGACAAAAATCTCTTCGCTTGGAAGATGGGAGACCATTTTAGCGAGTGAGAAAAATATATCTACAGAGGAAAGGCTAATATCCAGCAGAGTCATCTTGCAGCAAGGAAAACGAATAATTACAGGCCTAGAAAAGGAAGTATGAAACTTACTGCATAACTTCTGTGCATCGCTTGCTTTTGTGGGATTTTAAACAACAACAAAATAGCAATCCAAGTTGTTACTGTTTCCTAACAGAGATTTTTTGTATCCTTAGAAAGGAGGAGGTCAGCAAATCTACATGAACATTGATGAAAGTCTATTAAGAGCTTTTTATTTCAATTTTTAAATGGTGTACTGGAGAAGGCTCATGACTCTATACTGTGTACACTTACAACAGGCATGCGTACACTTAGCCCTATTCACTCAAGATAACACATACAATGCAGCTTCTCATTTCCAAAACAAGTTAAGAAAGACTCTAAGAACCTTCCATTGCATAAAATCCATTTGATAGACTTCTCTATTCAAGTTGTGTGTAGAGAGATAGAATTTTAACATGACATCAAGAATAAAAAATAAGCAAAGTTCCATAAAAAATAATTTCAAGTAGGAAAGCTCTGAAAATTGTTTTTTCATGAACTTATGACCAGAAAACAACCAAAGCAATTGCTTAACTTAAAATGAAAATGAAAAAAATTGCATAAACTGTACAGACTGAAATTTGCAATAATTGGATACCTACTTTTATAGAAAAACAAGAACATAAGTCCCATTTAAAATATTAAACCCTGTAGCACCATACTGAACACTAGTGGACTTTCCTAGTGGCTTCGCTCTACTACCAGCATCCATCCCACAGTTTACATCATGTCTTGTTTATATTTAAAAAGACTTATTTCAGGGTACATCAATGTACCTGAAGTAAAGCAATACCTGCTTTCAGCAAAATTCATATTTTAATGTTTTTCCAGCTCTTATTTAAAGAATGTTTAAAGGTTAGGCTAAAAAATTTTTAGGGTGGTTGCTACTATGGTTTGCACCACTTACTCATTGTAGTCAAGCAATTTTAGGAGCAAAACTGAGCATGCTACAGGGATTATTTTTATACAGTGGCAGTGGGGAGGGAGTAGAGAAGGGGCTGCAAGAGCAGTTGCTGCTTCCATTCTCAGCTAACAGAATTCCTTATTTCCTATCTTCAGCAAAGAGACTTGTCACTGGAAGACTGTAATCTAGTCTCTGCAGGACAAAAAAAAAATCACTATCATTCACATGTTAAAAAAAAAAAAAAAAAAAAATCAAACTGCTTTTACAGCTCCTTACCTAGATTCACCTAGATTTAAAAAGTTATGACTTAAATCACAAGGGATGTTTAAAAGCATAGTATGTGAAAGCCTTCAAGAAAGTCATCATTAAGCTTTAATGACTAAAGACTGGAAGGATAACAGTTATTATTGTTCCTGAAGAGCAGCAGAATTAGCAAATATGTATAAGTTTATGTGTGTGTGTTTTCTGGAAGCAAAAGAGAAACCACATCATTTCTGCTAGACTCCTGGTTGTGGGTTGACTTCTCAATAACTGCCACACTGGAGCAGAAAGATATATATCCCCTTAAAAAGGGCCAATATTATAAGCCACAGGAATGAGAGATTCACCCCAATCTTTTTCTTTGTGTACTTTTTTTTTTTTTTTTGCAAGAGAATTAGTCATCCTGGATGCAAAAGAATGCAACACTGCCACCTGTATCTGATCTGTTCTAGTGTCTAAGCATCATTTCCACTCCAAGCATTCAGAAACAGGGCCTTTTCTACGTACAGTTAGATCTACAAGAGTTTCTCATTCCTGTTTTTGATCACTTCAGAGAAATGGAAACATGTGAAGAGTTACAAGAAGTTTGAGTAACACAGCAAACACTCCTTTGGTGCTTCACAGCTAAACTATTCCTACTTTTCTCTAAATCACAGAAGCAAGACAACGCTACTATTTTGCATTTTTCTCTTTGTTGCTTCTTTTCCCTATGCGCACTGCTGGCTCCTGCCAAGTTAAATTCGTATCCTTACGAAGGGCTGATTTACAAGGTTCCAAATTCCACCTGCTAAGCAATGCTTGCCGGAGGGACCAAAGCCATACCAGATGTCACTGCTACTTTTACCTTATTTATTTAACGAGGAGCGCTGATAACGGGCTTATGCCACTGACCGCAGCGTGGCTTCTTAAACCCGAGCGGGATGAGCTCGCGGGTCGGGTGGCTGCCACCGGCTGCCCCCACGCAAGGGGCTTCGCGGCCGGCGCAGCCGCCGAGCCCCAACGTGGGGCACGAGGGCTCCAGCAAGGACCCCCACGTGCCGCTCGCCCCCGCGCCGCTGCTCTCGGGCTCGTTACGCCCGTGCTTGACAACGGCCGCTAACGGCACCGCCCGGCACGGGAGCATCCCTAGCTGCCGGCCTCCTAATGCTCTCCGGCCGCATTAGCGCCACACTGGCGGCCAGCTGGTGTTTTCCCAAACTTCCCGGGAGGTTTTAGCGCATTCTGTCCCCGGGAGCTGCTGCGGCTTAAAAGGCCACGGCAGGACCCGCGCGGTAGCCTTGGAGGCTCCTCCCGGCGGCCGCGATCCCTG
>JAWLRI010000001.1:11990188-12020049 GCA_034781795.1 Crypturellus tataupa
GAAAGAAAGAAAGAAAGAAAGAAAGAAAGAAAGAAAGAAAGAAAGAAAGAAAGAAAGAAAGAAAGAAAGAAAGAAGGCTGCTGTAGCTATCAGTATCCTGAGGGCACTAACAAGTTCTACAACCTCTTCCTCCAGCTTTTTGAGGTTTGGTGCCTTGTGTTCAAGATCGAGTCTAATATGGTGCATCTGTGTAACCCATAATCACACCACTGGGTAAACAGTTAAGTTGTGAGAAGAAGCTGTGGGGAGTTTCATGTTGGACCTCCTTCCTCCTTGCTTAGAGCTATGTTTAAGCTCAGACCATTACCCTTAGGCCTTGTATGAGTTATTTTGCAGCTGTGCTTCTGCTCAGACTCGTACCGTCTGACCTCTCTGATTTGACTTCTGGGCCTCATCTCAGACCTGCTTTGCCACTATGGTCATGCTGGCAATCACGGGGCTTTTGGCTGACACTGCTCACTGCTCTAAATCCTCCGCTCTTCTTACACGAGTGCTGTGGGACAGTGTCCTATGTTGGTGGTGTCACTTCTTTGCCTGACTTCTTGCTCCTGGTACCCCTTCACTTGTGGAGCAGCCTATGATTGCCCTGTCAGGAGAAAATTCATTTGCTGGATCAATGGTTTTGCTGAACATAATGTAATTTAAACCTGAGTGTGAAATATGAATTTTTTTTTTTTTTTTTTTTTTCTGATCCTGGTATTGAGGAAGAATTGATATGCATTGCATAACATAACAGAACAGCTGGTGAGCTTTGCTGGTGATCATCCTTCCCCTTGTGTTTCCTACGAAGCAAAAGATACATGTCATGTTTGCCTAGTTTAAGGAAATACATACTTGATGTCACAGAACCCTCCCTTTCAAGCCATCAAATTTAGCAGAATTTGGAGATTTAGAATTAGCCTTAAAGCAGTATTTTTATTCTATGATACATTGTATTTATTCCCAATAATCATAAAAATAGGGATAAACAGAAAATTTTCCATCAGAAAAAAAAAAAAAAAAAGTGCACATCTATAACAAAATTTTAGTCAAAACTGAAGAGCATAAGACAAGTGCCCTGGCTACAGAACCATCTGGTGACCACAGTGTACATCCTGCACAGGTTTTCATTGCCATTCCAGTGGCATGTCCAAGAATTCCCTTTTTTCTAGTATTTCTTCCTGCAAACAATTTCCTTCTGTGCAAAAATAAATGTTTATTTGGCCAATGCAAAACTCATGAGGAGTTAAATATTGTCTTCCTGTAGAGTATGGGAAACCCGACTAATATAATTACTGTTTATTTATTTACATAAAGTCACACAACTCCAAAGCGGAGACTAAATGGACTATTTTACCATGCGTCCAGGCTCACTATGTGAGCAAAAATCAAGTTAAGGACTTAAAACCTTATCTTTCACTCTACAAAATTAACAAAGACAGACCAGTTTTTTTTTTCCCTTTTCTTTTCCTTCTCTTTACTACTGAAGATTTTAAAAGTCCATCTTCTGTCCCAGTGGAGAATAGAATATTTGAAACTAGTTATATTCTTTATTATAAAATATGTTTATTATATATGAAAATCATCTTGTTCATAGGTCTAGCTCTAGCTAGATTTTGCAATCATCTTAATCATAGGTATGTAAAGCTGACTGTGTGTCAGGTTAAGAGTTTCGAAAAGAAAACAAAACCAAAAAGAAAAATAGCAGTAATCAGATTAACTGAAATAATTAATGATTACAAATAGCCTTTAGCATAACATAGATTTTCAGTGGCCTAAATGTTCATCCAAAAGTTAGCTCATTGATGCTTGGTTTACTTTTACTTAAGAATTGTTGCAGAAATGCAGCCTGGAAATGAAATGAAATCTAATTGCAGAGATAATAAAGTAAGCTAACCTTTTAAGGCTGAACCTGAAGAGCTGATTTACTCATCTAGACCTGCCTGATGAGGAGTCATTTGGGCTTAAAATGTATGGAGTCTATGGAATTCAGGTCACATATATAATTTGGAGGCATCGCAGCATATCGGTGAGTGTATTAAATTATCTGGTGATGATGACTCTGGGCTGTTTTGTTTGCTTGTTTTGTCGTCTGTTCTTTGACTTCTGCCATGTATGGGCTGCATCATCACCCCGAAAGGAGCAAGCAAGAACATGTATAGCTGCATGTAAAAGATACACAAGACACACAAAAAGGCTAAAGGAAAAGAGCAAGATAAGCACAAGAATATATAAATTGGAGTACATCCTTTTAAATACAGTATTGGGAGCAGATGAGATCAAGTTTTTCTGAGGGGTTGAAAATAACATCAAAACAATCAAGCATGAAGAGGAAAAACAAAGAAAAAGACAATCCTACATCAATTCCAGCTTCTCTCATGAAAGGGCTCTCGAGCTTGCTCACCTCAGGGTCAGCAACGAAGTACCTTCAAGGACCATCAGTGCTAGCCATAAAGCATCTGTTCTGTGATACTGAATTACGATACGGTAATTCCGATACAGTAATTCCGATCTAGCTGCTAAAGACTAATGGGTTTTGAATGTGTAGTGAATATGTAATTATAAAACATATTTAGTGCAAAAATTAACTACTGGTATGAAGTTTGTTGTAAAAAATTGCTTTAAATAGATTTGTTTTTAAAGTCCTACACAGCTGGCAATGTTCTGACATGAGTATACTGTGTGAGTGATTTTTTTAAGTAAATCTGATCTTGTGGATACCGTTCTTGCAGGACTGCAGCGAGCATAGTGATCTTGGGATGAATTGAGTAATTTAAAATGCTTTTTTTTTTATTGCAAAATATAGATTTTATATTGAGATTTCATTGTGTTTATCTTTTGGCTCTCAACAATTTAAAGTGAAAAGAAGTAAGTTCTAGCATAGTCAAAATAGCAGAAGAGTTTCTAGTAGGGTGTGATAGCAGGAATTTCTTTACCTTAAAGTTTTAAGACACTGACTATTAGATCAGCATTTTGAATGGTATGTTAAGACTATAGATGCTTATGCCTTAAGCAGAGGGGAAAGAAAGATTTTTTTCATTGATTTTAATAGTAAAAAATCAAGAGTTGTTTTATAAACTGGTGACTGTTTAAAAATTATTTTATTCTACAAATTCCTCTTAGAAAATGTTGTCTTGTACTTCTATGAAAGCCAATTGTACTTCTATGAAAGCCAATTATTATTATTTTATGCTTCTAATTTTATTATTATGTTTCTATAACACACTTCATTATGCTGGACTTCATTATGCTTCATTATGGACTGCTACTCTTAGAGTTTTAGAGCTCTGTAGTATTATGTACATGAATGGAGTCTTCTTCTGTGTAACAACACAGAATACCAAAATGTACATCCCAGAAAAAAAAAATCTACTGGTTAAACATCTACTGGCTACCATTTTAGATGTCTTCTTCAACACTTGTTGGTGAAATATTTGTAATAATTTATGTTCTTTCTTTTACATACTAGAGAGAGAATAAATTTTTATTGTAGAATATATACACCATGTTCTTGTTAGGTTATATTTAAAAAAAAAGAAATATATATATATAAAAAACCTATTATCTTAATAAATACAAGTGAAAGGTACTCTCTTGTGAAATACTAAAGAAAATTACTTTCTTTCTCTCTGTCCTTTTAATTATAAGACTTTGATGTTCTTAGGAAGTTCTTAGGAAGGAACAAAGTTGTAAAGAAAAGTGAAGTTTGAAATAGGACTCATAACTCATTTTGTCAAGCTGATGAGAACTGTTCTTATAAATGGAAAGATACAGAAATAAATGATTACTTTTTTTGATTGATGGACTTCATTATGTTGTTCAGATGCAGAAGGGGTATAAAATAAATCTAACTATAATAACTTTTCTTCTGGATAATTTGATTATATATGTCATAATTAGAAATATACATTTGGTTAATCCTACCAGAAGTAAGATAGACACTTAATATGCATTTGATTAATGCTATCAGAAGTAAGATTAACACTCAATATACCTATAAAATATGCTATCAGTGAGGTTTAAGGTATACTGAAAAAAAAGTGATTAAATAAGACTTTAGTTCATAACATGGATCACATATGTACCGTGTTTAGACTCCTAGATTCTAACTAAAGGGGGCGCATTAAAATATGACAATATAATAACTGCTTCACAGGCATATTGGCCTTTTCTGGAGACATTTCTGTTTGACAAGAAAAAAACAACTGGTACAGTCTTTGATACACACAGTGGTGGGTAGTTTGGAAATGACAAAAGACAGAAGCAGGATGACAGGAAGTTTTGTGAAAGTGTGAAAGGAGAAAAGGCTACAAGGAGGTGGGAAGTAGGGAAAGCAATAAGAACAGAAAGTAATGCAATGAATACGATGATGACAGAAAAGAGGAAAAGTATTTTAGAGTCAGGGTTAAAAAAAAAAAAAAAAATTAGAATAACCTGATAAGATCATACTGTTTTGTTGATGTCAGTGAAGCTGAAGGCACTGGACTACCACTGATCATATGCCAAGGTGAAAGTCTGTTAACAGAAGTTTCAGTCTAACCAAAATACATATGTCCTTGCCCTCTACTCTGCTGGGGAGATGGAGTAGGAAGCCCTGCTGTTAGCTGCATATTCATGGTATGGATTAAAACTGCTAGATGGCTCAAAAAATTCACTGATAACAGAAGTCCCAAGAAATTGCTTGTTTGCTTCTCAACAGTGCTATGCTAGGCCTCTGTCAAGAGGTGCTGAGAAGCATGATATTTTCCTTTTCTGTGAAAATGTGTGTACATAGTGTTTAAAATTTGCTATCTCTGAGCACTAGAGCTTGGAAGCTAAGGATTTATTTCCTGTGAGCATCCATGTGAATAAAACTCAATCACTCAAATATTCAAGAAGAGTAAATACAAAGGATTGGGAGGATGGCTGTAGCAAATATATTTCTAAACTTTCAATTCCAAGGAAAAGGTTTTCTTATTTTCTTCTAAAGTTTGTCACTTCATTAGTATAGGAGAAAGCTAAGGTATGGTTACACAGCATGCTTTAGGTGTTTTCAAATGCAAAAAGAAATAAACTTAATAGAATTGCTAACAGCGCTTTATTTAGGAATGTTTTTTCTCTCTCTCTTTCACTCCTTTCTCCACTTTTTTTTTTTTTTTTTTTTTTTTTTTTTTTTTGTTACAGTAATTGCTGTCTGAGCCTCAAAGGCTAGAAATCGTTTTTCATCTCATGCATGAAGAATTTTAGTCTGATTGATGACAGCTATGGAACCTTTCCTTAGTCACTAAGCTGCACTAATTTGCAAGCTAAAACAATATTAGCAAATTGTTAATGATCCATGAAAGTGCTGCAGCAGCCTTAAATGTTATGTTCAGAACTTTCTTACAACTAAAGCATCTTACCTAAATTCCCACAATGGACACAAAATGAACTGGCATTTACAAAATAACAACAAAAAATAATAATAATTGTACAAGTGGTAGGTTTGGTTAATGCAGTACATTAGTGTGAATATTGAGGGCACGAGAACAATTAAAATTAAAATCCAGACTTAGTTTATAGCAGTTTGGATTTAATTTTCATGTTGAGTTAAAACTGGTACACACATTTCTTGTGTGTGCTTAATGGCTGTAATTTTCCTCTGTTTCCATCAATGTGTGACTGTCTTTTAAAATGAACTGAATTCCTTAAAAAGAAAAATAGACTAAATTTTGGAAATACATCTGTGAATATCGCTTCCCCTATTGAAAGAAAAACATTTTTTTGCTTAACTCAGCCTTAAATACTACTTGATGAGGTAATTTGAAGTGCTTTGAGAAATTCTGTTGTCTGAGCAATATTTAAATGGTTTCATGTCATCAGAGCATGTGGAGGGATGGTCCCAATCAGCACTTGCATGAAACTTTGTTTTCATGCATTGACTGACAGTAAAAGAAGACAGATAAATATGCCCTTTTTAAGCATATATGTAATTCATTCTTCAGAAGGCAAAAAGAGTTTAAATTAAAGAATTGCTATTTCGTTAACCACAAATTATTCAAAATACTATTTTTGTGAAAAACTTGAAGATTTAAAACACACTATTTGTGTGTTTCATATGAAAAACCTTAAGTATTCTTTTAAAAGAAAAGCGAAAGTAGCATAATGTCAAACCATTCTATAACTACAGAAAAAATATATGTAATATACATAATATGTATATATATATAAAGAAAGAGGGAGAAATAAAAATCAGAGATAACTTTGAGTGCCTTCAAATAATTAAGAATTAAAGTTTAATAGGAAGACTCTCATAATTGAAGCTATAAAATAGACTAAACAAAGAAGATTTATTCTCTCTATTCTTATCCTTGTATTTGCAGAGAAGGAATAAACAATATTGCCCAAGCAATGATGTGTTATTTTTTGATAGCTCTGCTGTATTTCATTGTATGCATCAATGATAATAAGTGTATTTTCTTTCAGGAAATCCAAAAGGCCCTCCCGAAGGACTTCTATATAAACACATACAGAGATTGTGCCATTCCAGAAGGCTGGCAATCCAAACTGGAGTAAGATGAAGCTGAATGAATACAAGGACAATAACAGGTAGTGAAATATTGCATATTCATGCAGATCATGTTCATCTAGATTATCTTTTGTATTACCGAATAATTTCAAGCTGTTGAAAAGCCAAGTAACACATTTTTTTTTTTTCTTTCATCAGCTTTATCAATTCTCAAATTTCATTGTCACATAATAGCTTTTATGCCCCAAAATAGTTTAAAAGAAGCTTATTCTTCTTGTGCAAATCTATAGCAAAATATGTTTATGTAACTTCAACATTGGTCAGTATTTAACAATACATATACAATTTCTATTCATAATTGCTATGAGTTCTCTAATAAATATTGGTTTTATTAGTTTTTCTCAAAAACATTAGTTTATATCCTGTCAGCGTAAAGTATTCCTTTTCACGAAGGAGAAGCGTATGGTGTAACAAGTTATTACCTTTTTTTCCTTTATAAGCTATATAGAGATGAACTTTTACAACTTTCATCATCATCTTTTACTTTAGGCTTCTTCCATCTGAACTGATGCTGAATGTAAGATAAATGTAAATTCATCAGTATTTTTGTAGCTGAAAGAAGACTGAAAATAAGAGCTCAATTTACATGTATCATAAACATGTAACATAAAAATAAACACGCTATTATTGTATTTGCCATTTTTTCATTAAAGTAGGGGAACTAACCATATTGTTCAGGTGAGCTAATGTATGTTAATAACAAAAGAAGTATATTACTATTTGAAATTTCACAGAATCACAGAATCAGTAAAGAAAAAGGAGGTTGGAAAAGAACTCTAGAGATCATCTAGTCCATACCTCCTGCTTCTTTCTATTTATGTTAAATAGAATCTATTGTTAGAAGGGTGAAAGAGAAAAATGAGTTTGGATGTTTCATCTTTTTGAGAAAATGCTTGAGATGGAGGAAATCAGAGGAAAACTAGGACCTAACAGAAGTTATGGCATTACAGAGGCTTGCTTGGGGTGAGAGACCACTTCCAGGATGGTTGGTATGTACAGAATCTACTTCTCCATGATTTTCTCAGCAACAGAGTCTGCCCTGCCAGCACACACTAATAAGAGTGAATGACAAGTGGAGCAGAATGGAGACACCATGGTCAAATGTTGTTGGATTCCCTGTGAGATGGTAACCTGATGGTGCTGTGCAGCTGATGAGTGAACAGTGGGTGGAGCAGAGTGAAAACACTGAAGCCAAACTCTCTTGTACTCCCTGCAGAGTTGGTTTTACCATGCAGCTGATAAGTCACATAGTATGATGTCTGGTGCTGGGCCATCAATGATCCAGATCAATGCCTTCTGATGGACTTTGCTCAAATTTTTCCTCATTCTCATATTATAATAACAATACACAACACCATCCCAAAAGTCAACCCACTTCCAAGGAACAATCACTCCTCACTGAACATGCTTTCTAGATTTTTGATTAACTCAGGAGACTTTTTAAATCAATCAATAATGAAGGTAAGTATGACTAGATTCGCTCAAGCTCCGCCTGGATGTAAAAGAAAATGTATAAAAGGTAAACTAAGGAGGGGAATAGTAGAAAGAAGGAAGAGGAGAGAGGGAAGATTCCAGTGCAACAGTCAACAGGCTGAACCCCTTTCCTCCGATCAGGTCAGGACATTGCCTGAGGAGACTTCTCAAGTGTGAGAATGCCCTCTCCCATCTTCTGAGATGAGTGATTGTGGAAGAATTGTTTGAAAGTGGGAACTGAGAGAAACAATAGGGCTCAACAGAAGTTTTGGCATTCCAGAAGCTTGCTTGGGGTGATACACAGTTGCCACTTCCAGGATGGCTGGTACGCACAGACTCTGCCCCTCCACGGTTCCCCAGGCAGCACAATCTGCCCTCCTGGTAGATGCAAAGGGAAGTAACAGAGGGTGGAGCGGAGTGAAGACACTGCAGCCAAACTCTGTTGCACTCCTTGTGCTGGACCGCTGATCAGTCGCACAGTAGCTGCCCACTGGGAGATATACAATCAGCAAGGGTGACAAATCTCTCCTTTCCGATGAACTTTGCTCATTATAAGCTCATTATAATGTCAAAATACACCTCCAACCCAAAAGTTACCCACCTCTGAGGTACGACCACTCCTCAGTGAGCATGTGCTCTATACTTTCGGTTGACTGTACCTTTAAATGAAAGCGAGAAACTTTTTCACCAATCAATAACAATATTAAGTATGAGTATAGTCACTCAAGCTCCACCTGAATGTAAAGAAAAGTATAAAAGGTGAACTAAGGATGAGAAGGAAGAAACCATTGTAACTCCTAGATCAGTTGACAGACTGATCTCCCTTTCCTCCCCTCGGGTTCGGACGCTGCTTGAGGAGACTTGAGACTGAGACCTGTCCCATCTTCTGCGGTGAGTGATGATTGCACACTTGTACATCAGAGCTAGCTAAAAGCCCCACGCTGTAGAAGAGAATTGCCTGTACTGACATCTGAAACCTGCTTTGTGAATGTTGCATTTGAATAAGTCACTCTGTGAACTCGACTACCTGTTTGGAGGAGGCAATCGGACCTACAATTGATAGACTGTTCATGAATCTAATACTGCCATAGCTGAGCTTATAGTTGATCACACTATTTGGGAACTCTATTCTCTATTTTGAAGGTGATCAGACCTACAGTCAACAGACTGTTCGTGAATCAGGTACTGCCAGAGTCGGACCTATAGTTACAACAATACTTGGCATCCCTATTAAGAGATGAGTCTAGCCACCTCCAGTCCCTCTAACCTTTGAGGATCAGCTGGAACACATAGGGATTCATCTCTTACCAAATTTGCCCCACTTCAAACTGTAACAGTCTTTCACTGGGTCTAGACAAAAATACTCTTAATTGTACATTTTTAATATAATATATAAAGATCAAATAAAATATAATATTATATTATTCAATTAATTATATTATATAATAATATAATATATAAATATCATATAAAAATATAAAGATCAATCAAGCAAATCCTTTGTCATAGCAGTCTGTCTCTGTCAATGGATATCTGATAAAGAAGTACTAGAAGATTTAGATATAGCTTGAATAAATAATGCTTAAGTAGGAGAAGGAGGAAAAAGTCAATGTATGTCTCTCAAAATGTGTCTAAGAAAGAAACTGAGAGAGAAACAACACTGCACTTTAGTTAATGAGAATTTTGTCATTAAGGTTAACAAGACCGAGGTTTCACCTTTTAGTATTTATATCTCTGCTACATGACTGTTATGCACTAAGAAAAAAAGTGGAGAAATGATGAAGCAATATTTAGTTTGTGGAAATAAAGATGTAAAAGGACAATGCTAGAAGATATGATGCTGAATCATCAGGGCTGTCACTGTGGCGTTTCTATTTTAGGTTAGGTAAAGAGTGAATTATAAGAGGCTGTCACGATGAAAGAATAGATTGTTTTATTAAAAAAAAAGTAAAAAAATGTTAGTCTTTTTGAAACTTTTCCTCTAATATACCATTTGAGGCTGTATGAACTCTGTGTTCTTTTTTTATGCAGAAGTACCTGTCAATATCTCTCTGACACAGACTGTAGCACTTTATGAGCATGAAGAGATGGTGTAGCGTGACATTTCTGGATTTTTAAAAAAATACAATACAACAGATTTTAATTAACACCAGCACCTCATTCTGATTACCAACAAGTCACAAGATGGCTTACCACAAAATGTACTTCAAAGTGAACTGAGTTTTTTACAATTGAAAAAATGTAATGTTATGTTGCTATGTCAGAAAAGGATAAACACATTTTAACAGTGGAACTAATCAAACAATCCAAGAGTAAGTATACCTGTGATGTTTGATTTTGCACAAACACCAAACTGTTCTCTAAGTATTTTTTCATTTTACATTCTTTTGTTTTATTGTGGAATAAAAGGAGAAAGGGAAAAATGAAACCACATAGAGTCATTCCTACACACTCTGAGACAAGAGCATCATAAGATAGTGTTATTAAGGTAAGAAGTATAGGAACTACAGTATTTTTTACATCACATTTGGACTTCTATTTGTTATTTTCCCAGTAAATTCTTTTGTTAGTTATGTGAATTTTGCAACATACAAAAATTCTGCAGAACCAGAAATGCAGTGGCATTCCTCAATTTTTCTACAGTGAACTTAACGTTCCATTCAACAGCAAATAATATTTGAGACCTAACCTCTTGGACCTTTTAAAAATCCATATTCCTCATGGCTGGGTATATGCTTCCCTTTCTCAAAGCAAACAATTTTAACAGAAGCTTTCCCCATAGGCAGCATTTGCTGAGAACTCTTGAACTTACTATTATACATGACAGTGGCTTGATTTTTTTTTCTTCTGTAGGTGTATGATCTTCTTTTTTTTTTTTCTCTAAGCAAAAATCATGTAATCTTTTTGCCCATCTTTAAAACCTTACAGTAGCTGTAATGCTTGGCAGAGACAAAGCCTTTTTTAGACCTTGAGAAGATATTCCTTTTATATTTAAAGTCTTTGGTTTCATCTTAGATCCCAGATTAGGCTGAACTCCTGAACAAAGTCCAAGGGAACATTATTACAACTTTACTATAAAAAAAAATTGCTCATAACTTTAAATATAGAAAAGGAACAAGTCAAAAATTAAAGATATGTCCCATTTGTAGTAGATTTGCAGTGCGAATCTAACCTCCATTATTTTTTACCTCTACATTTATTTTAACCTCCACAGTATTTTTTACTTGGTCACCGTGCAAGTTTCTAAAGTGTTGTTAGTCTCAAAAACCTAAGACCTAAATTCTTCTGCTTTTTTGTCTGTAGATGAGAAAGTGAACTGAGGATCTATGAAAAACATGGAAGTGAAGTTGGCAAGTGGTGACTGTCAACAAGATAAGTAAGTGGAAAATGAAAATATTTTTCTGTAGAAATTATTTCTGTCCTTAGTCAATATAATTTGTAGTTTGACTCCTCTGTTAGAACTATGATTAAGCCTGGAATTGAGAAAAAAAAAAAAAAAAAAAAGAGGGATTTCTTTAAGAAGATATAAAAAATTGAGAAAATATATATTCTTCCAATGGAAGAATCTTAACCAATCTACAGAACTGAAAGATAACTTATCACAGAGTTAAGATTTATGTTCGTGATGTAACCTGTATCAGAACAGAAAGGATAAGAACAGATTGCATGCTTCACCTAAAGTGAAACCCAATAATATTTCCAATAATATTTCCATAACTTCCATAAGTGGGAGCTATTATAAACTATTCAAAGTAAAGCATCATTAGCATAATGGAAGAAAATTAATGGAGAAGCTAATGGAAAATCCCTTTTTAACAAGGTAGCTGAAGGCAATTACAGATTTGCCTGATTTAACTTAAAAAGATTAAAGTTCAAACACCTAACTTTTTTTTTAATATTTTTAAAAATAGATATATTTGTATGTTGATTGCAAGCTTAATTGTGCTAATCTGTGGAGAAAGAACACTTTATAAATGCCCACAAAGCAGTACAGAATGTTTTGATAGATGGTCTTAAAACAAGGAGAAAATACAAGACAATTTCTCTTTCCAAATAGGAAAATAATATCTAGGATTTAAAACTGACCTTAAGGAGTGACTTTAAAAAGTATTTTAAGGAATTAATATAACACCTTTTTCTGTTTGGTGTTGCATCTGATTCTTACTTTGTTTTTAATTTTTAGAAGAGTGGTGGAGAGAAAGTGAAATGGAAAATGATGAGAAAGTATAGCTGAAATTGTAATGACTTTGGCGATTTTATGTCATTTCATAAGCCTTGTCTTATAAGATAAATCCTCTTTTGACCTTCTAATTTGTTTATAGATTACAGAATAAATTTAACTGCTTGCTGCAATGTCACATCTTTTATTTTAATGATTGTTGGTAAAAATACCTGTAAAGCCAGTCTTTTTGTCCATAAAGTTATATTCCTTGAATTAGGTAAAAGAAAACAACATGTTTCTCTAAGGTTTTGACAAACCTATGTGACTAAAGACAGTCTAGGTCACTTTTTAGGCAACTTAAATTGATGATATTTCACACTTTGATTCAGAAAATTATAGTGATTCCAATCACTACATTGTAGAATACCATCTTTCAACAAATGATATGAAAAATGACATATATATCACAGTGTATTCAAACTGACAGAGTGTGAAAACAAATCATTGACATATCTCACTGCTTTTTTGATAAAGCCAGTAGTGAAACTCATGCAAATCTTCCCCAATCTATAAAAGAGAAATCAATATCTGCAGCTTGTGAGGTTTAAAAGTATAATGAAGGTGGAATGTAGAAAGCATTACTGACATCTTTTAAAGATGTCCATATATTAATCTTCTTATTTCTGATCAGTGAAAATATCTACTATATATATATTTTTTTTTAAAAATCAAATTTGTTAATATCTTGAAAGTAATCATTTTGGTCACTTATAAATTAAATATTTACTATTTGTCTGGAAGATAGTTCCTTTTTTTCACTTATGTTTACTTCCTTTTTTCATCTTTTCCCTTTCTACCCTAGAAATAAAAGTCAGTTATTAAAATATGAGTAAAGAAACCCAACAATATTTTCAAAATGAATAATAGTTAAAAAAGCTTTAAATCACAACTGTTTCCTTTTGAGAAATACATACAAATTACTGGTTAAATACTTTTAATTATTGCATAGAAATACATAAAATTATTGGTCATTTAAGAACACAGTTATCGTTGTACAAAATAAAGTAAAATCATTCTTTGTTTCTACAAAATCTTGCATAAATATTATACTACAGAAAAAAAAATGTGGAGTTTATTCTGGAGACCTAAGACAACTTCAGCTTTTCACATCAGCTAAGATTATTTTAGGACCATGCCTACTGTGTGTTCAATATCATGATCTACTATGTCCTATACTCATGTTTGAATTCTCTTTTTTTATGGCAACAGACCATCAAAAATTTCTCTCCCTGCAAATGATCTCTGCTTCTAGGTGTCTGAAATGATGTGGAATATGGAATACGAAATAATAGCATGGAGAAATGGTCAAGTCAGTGTTAAATTCTATCTTTTCCTGTAGCTTTATTGGGAGGCAAAGTATTATAAGAATAATAGGAATGTTCCTCTTTGTATCCCCACTGTTAAGTCAAAGTCACCTTAACCCACACACTTATCAGAGAACCGGTGGACATTTCTTACATGCAAGTCTTTCCACAAAAATCATAGTGAAGAAAGAAGCCAATTTAATGTATCATGTCTTTCTCCAACAGACTTGTGGCCTCTTTCTGTTGATAAACAGGAATTAGACCTTTAATTTCATACAAACTTAACACTTATTAATGATAAGAAGACATTTTTAACATTTAATTACCAGGATATTAGGAAAAGTTAAAAGAAATGTCAGCCATTTTAATGTTTACTTTTGTGCCCATTAATCCTTGTCAGTATGATTTCACAGAATGATTGAGATTGGAAGTAACCTCAAGAGATCATCTAGTCCAACCTTCCTGCTCAAGCAAGGACACCTAGAACACATGGCACAGGGCGAGTTTGGAAGATCTCCAGAGAAGGAGACTCCACTATCTCTCTGGACAGCCTGTTCCAGGGCGCTGTCACCTTCACAGGAAAGAAGTTCTTCCTCATATGGAGGTGGAAATTCTTGTGTTTCAACTTGCATCTTTTACTTCTTATCCTATCACTGGCCACCACTGAGCAGAGTTTGGCCCCATCATCCTTACCTTCTCCCTTCAGGTACATGGTGATCAGATCTCCTCTCAACCTTCACTTCTCTAGGCTAAACAAGCTCAACTCACTTATTCTTTCCTCATATGATAGATGCTCCAGTCCCTTAAGCATGTTTGTGGCCCTACGCTTGACCCTCTCTAGAAGCTCAATGTTCTTCTTGTACTGGGGAGCTCAGAACTGCACTCCAGGTGCGGCCTCACCAGAGCTGAGGAGGAGGGGAAGATCACCTCCCTTGACCTGCTGACACTCCTCCTGACGCAGGCCAGGATCCCTTTAGCCTTCTTGGCCATGAGGGCACATTGCTGACTCATGGTTAACTTGTTGTCAATCAGGACTCCCAAATCCCTCTCTGCAGAGCTGCTTTCCAGCAGGTCAACCCGTAATCTGTACTGGTGTATGGGGTTATTCCTCCCAGGTGCAACACCCCACATTTGTCCTTGTTGAACCTCATGAGATTCCTCTGCCCAACTCTCCATCCTGTCTAGGTCCCTCTGAATGGCAGCACAGCCCTCTGGAGTGTTGGCTACTCCACCCAGTTTGGTATCATCTGCAGACTTGCCATTGATGAACATATTGAACAGCACCAGGCCCAGTACTGACCCCTTCAGGACACCACTGTCCACAGGTTTCCTACTAGCTTTCGCCCCATTTATCACCACCTTCTTCTCTGCCCTCCAGCCAGTCTTCAATGCACTTCACTGTCCACTTGTCCAGTCCACACTTCTGGAGATTTTCAATGAGGATGTTATGGGAGACTGTTGCAGTATGTTTCAGTTTTGAAAGGGGTCAAGCGACCGGAAGATATCGCGATGTACAGGAAGATGGAATTCCTCCCCCTAATGACATAAGCGGAGAGAAGTGACGTATAGGCCTCTGCTATATAAGCACGTGTTATCTATCAATAAACGGCCATTTGCCACCTGCCTCGTTGGTGTCCGGGTGCAGATGGTCTGAGTGACCCTGGGGGGGTCGCTGAGCCGCTTCCTGAGCTAGACCGTCACACCGATGCAAAAGGCGACAGGAGATTGTGTCGAAACCCTTGCTGAAGCCAAGATAGATGACATCCACTGCTTTCCCATCATCCCATTGACTCATCCAGCCAGTCAACTCTTCAAATGAGGCTATGAAGTTCATCACACATGACTTCCTCTTGGTGAATCCATGCTGACTACTCCTGATCACCTTTCCCTTGACATACCTAGAGATGGTCTCTAGGATGAGTTGCTCCATCACCTTTCCAGGGACGGAGGTAAGGCTGATTGGCCTGTCCTGGGTCCTCTCTCTTGCCCTTTTTGAAGACTGGAGTGACTTTTGTTTCTTCCAGTCCTCTGGCACCTTCCCCACCCTCCATGACCTCTTGAAGATGATGGAGAGCAGCTGAGCAATAACTCTCACCAGTTCCCTCAGCATCCCATCTGGGCCCATGGATTTATGGGTGTCAAATTTGCTTAAATAATCCCTACCCAATCCTCCTTGACCAGTGGAAAATCTTCGTCTCCCTCTCTTGTTTCCAGGCTCTGTAGTTCGTGGAGAGTAAACTTAGCAATAAAGACAGAAGCAAAGGAGGCTTTAGTAACTCTGCCTTCTCTGCATCCTCTGCCACCAAGGCACCCTCCCCATTCAACAGTAGACTAACATTTTCCATAGTGTCTCTCTTGCTACTGATGTATTTATAGAAGCCCTTCCTGTTGTCCCTGACGTCTCTTGCTAACTCTAATTCCAAACAAATTTCATTGTGTGACTTGTCATATTTTGCAAAATACATTCAGTATGTGGACATAATCTACTCCTTTTAAGAAATGTCAGGAAGGATACAGCTGGGATCCATGAAATGTAAGCTTTGATTATAGTAAATGTTAAACATTAACAATGAGTATTATTTTCCTTTCCTATGAGTGTCTTTCAGCCAACTTCCATATTGTTTTTCTTCTGTTAATGAGGGTATGAGGTAAGTGAATAGATCATGCCTTTGCAGTGACAGAGTGGTTTTAGTTTGGTTTATTTTTGTTTTTGTTTTTTCTGCTCTGTTTGGTCAAGTTCAGAATGGGTTAGAGGAGATAAATAAAGGAAAAGACAAACCTTAACAAAACATACAAATATATCAAATGTTATTAAATAATAATGTGTCTCATAGAAACTGGAAAGAGCCATACATAAATATATAATTAAGTGTTTTCGTAAAATGTTTTCTACATAGTTCAGCTGATAAAATAAACCAGCATTACTGAACCTGGTACACACTCAAAAGTGAATGTATATTCACAGGTTATTTTCATTCTTTATGCTGAATTAGGCAGAAAATAAGTAATCATTCACTTGTGTGAGCAAAGGCTTTGTGGTTAGAACACACAGGTGAGAGCAGACAGTTTATAAAGGCAAAGGCAAGTAAATTGGGAAAATGATTTTTTTTCCACTGTATCAGAGATCATCTAGGAAGCAATGAAACCTTGGAAAGGCACATATGGAGAGGTATAGGGATCAAGCAGATCCTTATAATATCAATCAAATAAAATTTAAACATTTCTGTTACATACCATAAATATTCACTCAGTGGAAGTATTTCTTAATACCATTATGAAACTTTGCTTGATTCTTGTATCACTCAGTGGGATAGGCTTTACAGTGTAATGCATATGCTGCAGGTAAAATCCATTTGCAAAAGCAATTTTAATTGTTCAGTATTCCAAACAAGAGCAATGATTCAATCACACTTTTACTTTTTGCTTTGTATATGTTGTTATACACTTAGTTTGTTAGTCATCTAGACTACTTCTGAAGAAATTTAAATGAAGAGACAAGAAGGGAGAACTCAAGAAGGGCATCTCTTCTCAACCTGTGAAGCCTGTCTCTAACAATATAACTATGAATCATAGACTGGAGATGTCATTCTTGCTGTATGCATCTCAGAAGGACTTAATCCGGAGACCTAGATTTTAGACTCTGTATGAAATAGGAAAAAGCCTTCCTACCTTGTTTGGAGTACAGAGATGAAGCTTCTAAAATCAGTTAAGTATTTTTATTGATTTCAATAGATTTAGATTAATTCTCTATCCAAGAAAAGTGATATGCAAGTAAGTAAACTTAAGAATAATGGCAAATATTTTTATGACTTCCTTGGAAAACTTCTACATTAACAATTCTTATACATAAAGTAACAAAAGTCCTCCTCGCCTGATATTATATGATAACATTAATATTCTGATGAACTGCCCAAGAAACAGGGTCTATAAATCTCTCAGAAATGCCTAACTGATTCACATAATACATTCCGTCTTTAACCTCTGCAGGTGGGGTGTCACCTGTAAATTTCACTCTCATGTTGACCTTTTATTTTTTTTCCAAGAACATTAATGAATATATTAAATAAAGTCAGACCAGAATATACCTCAGAGTGCTGCATTAGTAAGCTATCTACAACCTAACAATTCCCCCTTGGGAAATATCCCTTGTTTTTTTGGTTTAGTTAGTTCTTTATCCATCCTCTCTTTCTTTTATTAAGCTCCATTCTCTGCTGTTGAACTATGTCCTCTCTGTGAAACTATATCAAACACTTCACTGAATCACTGAATTTTTCCCTATGTCGGAACAGGAAATAAATGTTATGCTCATGGAAACAACAGCTGAAATGGAGAATTAATCATATGAGTGAAATAATGCGAACTAAAAAATCTCTGGAAAATTGATCTGTAATTCTGTGTTCAGGAAAAAAAAAAAAAGAGGAAAAAATGGAACTAGTAATGCTAATACCTGAGATAAGGATGGAAAATTAAACTTAAAATTCCAGAGGAATTTAAAGCCAGAAAAAAAAAAGAGTTGATAATAAACAGGAAGGTGATGCTGAATCTCTTGTATACAGACAGAGCTGAACTCCTAGAAGGACACTGACAATCTGAAGATAGTACAAAGAGGAAGATTAATCAGATGGAGAGAATTTCAGGAACAGAAGCCACATCCAAATCCTCTATGTCAGATGAGAGCCAATACCATGCTCTGTGTAACCAAATACATACATTTCCATGTTATGGATGTCCCTGGGTTCACACAGAATTTAGAGTTTGAGAAAAACTTTATAGTCATTTTTACCGGCTAGGTCAAGAATCTAGAATAAAGTAAGTGTTAATTCTGTAACTGACCCCAGTCTGTGAACTTATGTTCCATTGCCATTGAAATGTTTCATCTTATCTTTTAAGTGATACAAAATGGAGTATCTCAACAGCAAGGTCACCTTGTTATAAGTCTTATTGCACATTGAACATTATAAGTTCACAGAAAAATACGTATATGCATCATTCAAATCATAGGTATGAAAAAACCCACATAATTTGTGTATGGGTCTCTAAAATAAAATATCCCAACTTATTTTCATAAAATGTTGTTTTAAATGTGTCATTAGACTTTGGGCTGCTTGAAATAATTTAAAAGCAGTCTTAGTGCAAGCAACTAAATAACATTGATTTGTCAATCAACAAAAAGAGTTTTATACCTTTTGGCTATCATCAGGATAGATGTTTGAACTTCATTTCTATTACTAATAAATTAATCCAAGCCCACTACAGCATATGTAATTAGCATTTTGTGGATTGATTTGTTACGATGAGATGACCACGATTATGTTCTTAACAATCAATTGACTCTTAATTGACTTTCTTTCCTTACAGCATAAAGAGATAGACATAGTGATATGTATAAAAGTGTCTTAAACTGCATTGTAGTGCTAGTATTTTTCTGGGCATAAGCATCTTTGATTTTTATAGAAATTTAATTAATTGGTAAAATTCAGGGATTAAGGTTAATTACCAAGTTCTTCTTTCAGTGAATAGTAATCAAAATGCAAAGCACACCATGGTATTAAATATTAAGAGAAATCATGAATGTGAAACATATAAGAGATCATTTGTTTCAGTAAAAAACAGAAAGAAAGCATTTTTAAATATAGATGCTTTACACATTCTAATGTGGAATGTATTTGTGAGGTATATATTTGTCTATGTGTGCTAAATGGAGTAATGACCATGGTAAATGGTATAAAGAGGAAAAATAAAGTAAAATCATGTTAATAAAAAGTCAAAGCTCTTTAATGACAGAAGATAATCTGTAAAGAATTCAAAAATAATGATGGAAAAAATGCTCTCTCTATATATAATTTGGCTACTTACAAGTGTTTTGAAAATTATATAAAGTACTCTATTCCAACATTTACTGTTAATGTTCATATCTTTCTAGGGAAATTTGAATGCTAAATTATGGAATATAAGCAGAAAAAAAGATTTAAGGAACAAATATTAAGTAAATAAATCTACTTTTATGTAATTCATTCCCAAAATTCATAGTAAATGACAATATATTAACAAGCTTGCAAAGTGCAATATGCCAGTGAACGATCATAGCCTCAATAACTTCATTTTGTAAGTAAGGCTGACTGAACAACATGCTGAGTGCACTTAACCCAGAGAGAAGTTCTTAGGGAACTCTGAGTACTTAACCCTTTACTAAGTACTTAATCAGAGCAGAAACACTGCATTGCCAAAATAGCACTGCCTTTTTCCCGTGGTTTCTTTTCAACCACAATTGATAGTCTTCTAGTACTCTCTATTCCACTGGTCTTGTAATATGTATTAATTACTTTTCAGCTTAGACCTTTCAGCCTATTTCTTGCTCTTTTTTCCTTCTCTTTTTATGATATGATATAATGGGACCTTGGTTGCTCTAGTACCTTGCAGTAGAACTCATGTCTTCCCCTGCCTTTCTTTAAGACAGGATCTAACAGACTGGAAGCAAATTAGGTTGCACCGTGAGGCTGCTCTGTCCCATCTTGTGGCTGCCCCTCTTGCTGGTTGCTTCGAAAGCTTCTCCAGAAATGATAATTCTCATGTATTTTCTGGGAAAGGAGTAACCCCCTGAGCCCACCAGAGACTTCACCCCGACTGAGAGTGCAACAGCCAGAACAAGGTAAAAGCCTCCTCCTTTTTTGCGTATACACACAGCTTCACAATGCAACATACTTTATACAGTGCCAGAAAGTAAAATGGTAACCAAACAAATTAAGTAGTTCTTCCATTTATCAAGAAAGATAAATAATTCTTTTGGCTTTATTTTTCTTTACCCTTGATTCTGTGCCCTGTTCCCTTCATCATTCCCATGATCACTACACTACATCACTACTCAGGTTTTTGTATTCTGTATTATGGAGAGTATGTACGAAAATGTACATGACCCACTTGATTTTCTCCATATCTTTGTAATCCTAGCTCTCTTTTCAATATCTTTTCTCTTTCAAACCATCAATATTCTCCTCATATGGTCTCTGTCTCTTACCATGCGGGAACTAGCTAATCTCCTCTGAGAAAAAAAAAAAAGGCAAATATTTTGTGACCTCAACTTTGCTTTTGTCCTTCCCTCATCTTTCCACCTTCTTTTTTTTTTTCCCCTGTCAAATATAAAGAATTTCTCAATTTCTCTCTTTTTTTTTTTTTTTTCTAACATGCATAAGAGCCCTATAGAGATTGTTTTCAAATATCAAACAATAAAATATATTTGTAAGGCCACAGCACTGAAGATTTTACCCCCATTATCTATGTATGAATTCTTTTCACAGTCGATTTGACTTTGGGGTTAGTATCTCAATAAATCTTTGCTGAGCACTGAATCATTTTTCATTTTTAATAGCAAATGGGAAAGCAGATTGCTTGATGTAAAAGCGTTTTACATCTGCATGTTCAGCATCATAACAGAAACTGAAGTGGGACAAGTCATTCTAACTCATCAGGTTCTGACAGAGGCTAATACTAGTGATCAATGATCACTGGATTGATTTATAGCAAAATATCTATGTTTGATGTTAATTTTAAATTATATTTAGTTTGATTATTAATAACTACTTTTTTCTACTCAGAAAGGATGAATCTCTTTCTGTGTAAATCAGGTAGGATGGGATGGCATCAACACTGATGTGCCATTTAAAATAATCTAGGATATGTGTGACATCTGCTGCCATATGTGGAAGCATGCGCATCCCAGGCAAGATATCCAACAGAGTCTAAAATAGGACTGTGCATCTACGTTTAGACAGTTGAATGCTGCTGGTATTACTAAAGCCAAGGCATAGTGACTTGAGTGCATGGTTATATTTTAAGATGCTCTTAAAATAATACATACATGCTAAGAATAGAAGGAGAAACTCACATCAAATGAGAATTAATTATAAGAAATCTTCATGTACTGTTAAGATTACTTTCCTAATCCAGAACAGGTTGATTGAACTTCTGGAAGGTACAGCCCAGAAAGGAGCAAAAAGTATAATCCTGATTAAATGTCAGCTGGAGATACTCCAAGTCCTGCATCAACCTGGCTTTTTATCTGGCAGAATCTCCCTCTGCCTCAGTGTCTTTACCAGCAGTTATTTCCTTTGGGCTTTTTGGAATTCAGTTCCTATCTGCTCCATGATATTTCCGTGTTTCTGGGGATAGTTTGCATTACTATAATGGGCATCCATTCTAGGATTATATGCCGAACACATGAATTTGCCTGCAAAACACACACTGAAGTGTTCTGCTATTGACATATATTTAATTCAGATTATTTTAATGTTCTTTAGAGTTTTATGCCACCAATTTAATTTTATATAAAATGTAGTTTGATCTTAATAATATGAGTTTGACCATATTTTCCACTTACCTTCTGCTGAAATTAGCATAATCTTTGTATAATTTATTATCTAGATATCTAGCCTGGCTAGACTTCTTTTAAAATTTCCATAAGTATTGAAACAGTTTTGCTTAAAATGTAATGCAAGAGATTAATTTTTGTATCTGTGTGTATCTCTTTCCTTCTCCATTCAACCACCTCCTTTTCAACTTTTAAGGAACTCAGGCCACTTTCGAAATCCAACACATATGAACATATATTGTTTGTGTTTTTATATATATATATATGCACACATACATACTCACATACACATACATACATACACATACACTTATATACATACACAAACACGCACACAGCTCTCTAAATCTGGTTAAGGTTTAATCTGGTTTAAATCTGGCTTTAGGAACTGCTCATGTTAATTAGCTTAATCATCTTTTAAGTGAGAACTAATGTTTGTTGATTTAAAAAAATTAAAAATTTTACACCTTTTAATTACCTGTATGGTGCATTGAAATTAAAAAGTATGAAATTCAACAGTATTCACATAATGGCTTTGAATTGAAAAAAAAATGGAAAATGTAGTAAACCTGGTACTTTAGTTTACTTCTCTTTCTGTCTCCATCCTCTAGCAGTACTGTCTACCCCTATCCCATACTCACTCGTTTACTCATGATAGTAAAATCCTTTGGTCGATGATTATGTCTATTTTAAGCCCATGCTCTCTTTTTATGATTAGGTTAATTGACTTTTTTTTTTTTTTTTTTTTTTTTTTATGTTTAAGGGTTTTATTTTGTATACTGAGGTTTTTTTATTAATACAACAAAAATCAAAATAATTGCTCCCATTTCATATATTTAGACTATTCATTAAGTATTGTGTCTTTAATTTTTCTTCCTCTCATTTTCATCTGTGAGATATCTAGTCTACATTTCAATCAGTCAGTTACCTAATTCGTTTACAAAGTCCATAGTCAAGTTCCAGTTACCATCAGCAACATATCTTAAATCTGTGCTATGTATCTTTTGATGTCACCTGAGGGATGTCACCCTAACCTATATATTTATATCACACAGTTTTGTAGGTTTGTCTTGGAGGACTGCAGGCATCCCCCTTGTTGCCTTATTAGTGAGATACTAATCACTCATAGTCCTAAGACATCACTTCAACTGCACACCTGCACAGCTGCAATAGCTAGACTTTCTGTGTTCTTCTTCTTGATATTGTAACTATTTGTCTGACAGTTATATGTTGTAAATACTTGCTGTGAATTTAAAAAATAGCAAAACCTGGTTCTGTACAATGAAATGTCTTTGGGACTCAGGGGTGTATGTGCATTAATGCCAGGAATTGTATAGTGTTTGGAGCATGGAGAACTGTTAAGAAGAAACAATTGCACCTTTACTATTTACCAGTGTATTCCTGATGGTAGTCTATATTTGTCCATGGGTCACTTCATAGTTTATTTACCCATATTTTACTGGAGAATCTACCTCTTTTGGGAGAGCTGACATGAGACTTTAAAGTCCTATACATGATAAGAGGCTTTTGGTCTCTGTATTTCATATTTTGAAATCATTACTGAAAAGAGTAAGAGGGAGACAAATCAGGAGTGAAGTCGCTGATGACCATTATAATCTTGACAAACACACCCACATACACAAAAGCAAGTATCTCCAAAGGTTCCTTTTTGCTAAGCCTGTTGGATTCCCTGGACTGTACACTGTGGAATGGGTTCAAAAAGGAAATAAGAAAATGCTTTTGTAACAAAAGCGTGCAAGATAATGACAATAATAAAACTTTTAGAGTCAGGTTTGGGTTCATATTACTCTTCATGCTAGCTGAAACTTGTTATACAGTATATTGAAGTGTCTTTATATTGTGCTACACTTAAGAGAAAAGATACCGTTCACACACTTTGGAAAAGAGTTGATATGTAATAGCCATCAGCATAGCACAATGAAAAAAAATGTTGAATGCTTTTATTGTTCATCTTTCTGCTAAAGGGAATTTTAAAAATGTTATTACAATTATACTATTCATTTCACTTTGTCTCCTATTGAAGATACTGCCTTTTCTTTCAATATCTGCTTTCCCACTTTTCAGAGACTCAGTTCACACAGTCACAAAACTCAGGTAAGCACTGCATTTGTCTCTTAGGAACATTTAATAAAATGAGCAGTAATCAGCTGTACAGGAGAAGGGTACGTTCCAACCAGATCCCAAAGATTAGACCAATCACACTTGCAAGAACCACTGATGACCACATATTCTTATGGTGGATCTGCTGTCTGGGATTTTTTTTATAAATGGTACTTTGTGTTTGTAACAATAATTGTCTACAGTCTTGCTTGTCACCTTCATACTTGATGAATCAAATACAATTTTGTTCGTTAGATGGATTAAAAAAAAAAAAGATTATACTATTAGTAATATAGATATATATGAAAACTTATGATATCTTCTTATTTGTTCTATTATGAAGAATTAACAGCCTTTACAGACACAATTTTCTTCCATGTTTTATTCAGTTAGATTTGATCTAACTGGAGGCTAAAGCTTTCTAATATATTGGAAGAATACATTAGAAGAATTTATAGAATTTTCCAATTAGAAGAACTAGAAGAATTTCTAATGTAATGGAGGAATCAGTTCCGATATTATAAATAAAACCAAGAGATCCCTTTTTCTTGGTTATTACATGGTAATTCTTTTGCCTCTATTTTTCCATGTTCTAAATTTTAAATGGATCTGGGATAAAAAGATGACAGGAGAAAACTGACAGGGAGAGGGGTGAAAAGGAAATAGGAAAAAGAAAGTATATGGGAAAGACGGTATGTAGGAATTTGGAAGAAAGTAGAGAAATGTTAAAAGGGGTAAGGGGAGAAATGAAGGAGGAAGAGGGCAAAAAACACCCTTCTCAATAAAATATAAATGTTTTGTCATTTCTATGATTATGTTATTGGTTATTGCTAATTAGTTGGAACTCTGCCAAATATTTTTCTTCCAATGATTTTTCATTCTGAATTCTTCAGCAGTTTTTGCAGAAATATGTATTAACAGAAAATCAGCACTATTTGCTAGTTGTTCGTTATTTGCTTTTCGTTATTCTACAACTTACCATATTTTCAGTCATTCAACCATGCAGAAGAAACAACACCCTGTGACAAGGATTGCAAATTCTTCAATGTAAGCAGTAAACAGTTCTAACAAACTACTTATCATGAACTCTATAGCTGAAAAATAATAGATCTGCTTAAAGGAAATCAGGATTGACCGGCAAATAATTTACCAAGCAAGGAAAGAGCTGTATATCAGGTTGTTTTTACTTACAAATAAGTCTTTTTACTTCTCCTTCTGTGAAATTTATTCCTGTATGGGGATTTAGCACAAGGCCTACTTACTACTTAAATCCCATGTAATCTATCAGCTTTTGGTAGAACTGTGACAGGATTGAATTTCAGCCCACTGTTACTTAAGCTGAGTGGGCAATATTTCTATCTGGGATCATGAACAGGATTTTTGGAAAACTTATAGCAAGGTCAGTCAAGAAGCCATGGTGGCTATGCTAGTTAGCCTCGAGAGCTATTTCTGTAGAAAATCTCTAGATAATGTGGTATGCTATACACCTTATGTATCTTGACTAAAATGGTGGCCCGTGAACCATCCTAAAATTATATTAAGAAGACGAGAGTGTTTGGATCAAGGGTTGCTGGCTCCACCTGAAGTCATATATGCAACCTTGTAGCATGGAAGACAGGCTAGATTCACATTAGAGCCTGACTCAGTGTGGAGGAAAGCTCTGCAGGCATATTCACTTGAGTGATTAAACAAATGAAAGCTGAAGGTCTGTGTTCTGAGGCTCATTTGTCATCATATTAGCATTGATCAGTATAGAATTTATGATAACAAATAATAGCCTCCATGGTCCAAAACGCAGCCGAGATGATTGAAATTTGTAACTTAAGAGACTTTTTTTCCTCTCTGTCACAGGTCTCCCTGGAAAATCGTGCAATCAGGAACACCTGCTGCAACTCAAAACATGGCAGAAAAGCCTTGAAGATTACAGAAACTGAAAGCAAAGGGAGAAAGCTTGCATATATGAGAATTTACAGTGCTGAAAGCTGTTTACACAGCAATTAATTTATATTCATATAATATGGAGAGAGAATAGTTTACATACTATACACTCTATTAAGTCGGTTACTATACAGTCTCCTTTTTTGTCATCTCATAAATATATGATACCATCTTTGTATTAAGATAGTCAAAACGAAGATTGGCTTTTGAAATATTTATATTTTAACTAGATAGACAAAGTCCTTTTTAATGAAATCTTTTAGTTATTACCATCTGTCACAGAACCTGAAGCAGAAACATTTCCTTTCCATTAAGAGATGCCATTATTTCTGTGGTGGGGTTCATGTTAGAGCAGAAGAGTAGGTATCAGTTTTGGTTCACTAATGTTCTGTCAAACTACATGACATTTACAAAAAAAACACGCTCTTTTCAGGGAAAATTATGCTAGTTTTTTCGTATAGTGGACCATAATTTAGTTTTTGCAATTCTTTTTTATTCATATAATTACTTTTGGAATTATCTACTGTTTCCTCTCCCATCCCTCCATCTCTGCAATTTCTATTTCTCTTCATCAGAGCAATCCAGAAAAATCATTTTATTTGGTTCTCTTGCCCTGCTTTCTTCACGTTCTTGTTTTGTATTAAGAACTCAAGTATTCCTCCTTAGCCTTCCTTCTCTAGTTTTATTCTTCCCATTGAAGTTTCCATGACTCGGTTTCAGTGATTTTGGTTTTCATGACAGCAATATATTCAGTCATACCCCCATTCCTTCATCGCTATCACTAGCCTACAGAGACTGGGCAGTTCTTCCTTTTACCAAAAATTCTTATCAAAAGTTACCAATGATAGACATCAGCTATCTTGCTGTGCTCTTTCATCAGCATTTCTTGTCTGCCCAGCATATACCAAGACTTTAGTTTTGGCAACTGAATATCAGGGGAAAATAAAACCAAAAAGTATCCTTAGTACCAGATTTTTCTGGAGTTTTCAGTCAAGACAATGGCTCCAAATTTCACTGCCAAGTAAGATTCCCGTTACCATAGCAGAATGTGCAAAAGCAGCAAATTAGTTTTCCCGCATGAATCTGGATGTGATCCTTTGTTTTCTTATACTTTGTCTTGGCTATGACAATGCAAATGTCAGCTCCCAATTTAATTCTTGCAAAAGCGACTGAATCGAAGCTTCCAAACCCATCTTAATTCGTATTAGTAAACAGCACTCCATATGATCTCCTCTTTTTTTTTTTTTTTTTTTTTTTTTCAGACTCAGTGTAAAATGGACAGTGCAAAATGGATTACACTCTTTTTTATTTTAAAAGAGTTTCTCTTATTTATTTTTGCATGGACTATGAATTCAACTATCTGGAATCTGTATTCTGCAGTTATTTACTGACTGACTTTTAAAATAAGGTTTAAGCGAGTTTCAAGGGATGCTCAGGAAATATATCCAAAACCATCTATGTGACCTTATTTTTGTCCTTTATCTTAGCAGTCATGCATGATTAGATGCACTTTCAAAGCTCTTGGATATCTAGAGAAAAAAAAACCCAGAAATATAGTAGCTGTTTTATCAAATGCTATTCCTTCTTGTAAGCAAAGATGTTATGTAACTGTGAAAACATACTTATTTGTATGATGTTTTAGAATAATTGTATATCAATTCCGATTTGGAAACAAAAATCTTCACCCATTTATCAAACATTTGCTTGTCAAAAAAATAAACAGTTTGCTTTTTGCCAGTTAATCAAGTGCTATAATCAGTGTGCAGCACATTCTGAAAGTCAAACATTATCCTACCAGAAAGGATACATTTTGTGACTTAGGTGTTCAGTAACAGATTTTAAAGTACACTTTAGTGCTTTAAAAGTTGTGTAATTTATTTTCCCAAGATATTTCCTTTTTTTTTCCTTCTTTTTTTTTTTGCTCAGAAGTGTTGTCAGAGTTTGCTCAGGATTTTGTAAACTTGTCTGTCATTTTTCTAACTGTTTTAATACAGATGATATTACTACATATCAGGAGATAGCAGCCTGTGCATGTCAAAAAAACACTCTTCAGGAAGGGTCTAATATGCTCAGTGTGTACTGACCCATCTGTGCAGTCTCTACCTGGAAGATCTAATGCTTTCTAGAAATATAAATGAAAAAGCAATTTTTTCTTTAGTAAAAAGAAACAAAGCAAAAACACCGCTATTATTGTACTTGAGTGACTCAGAATACTCTTTGAAGAAAGTGGCTTTTCAAGAGTTCTTAATGCAGTTTCTTCCCTAAAGAAATAAATAGAATACAATAACATAAAGGTTAAGTTGATGCACTGGATAGGTCAGTAGGCATTCTGATGGCAGATACCAGAAAAGTGAAAACACCATGGGTTCTCTGGCACTGTAGAAACAAACATACTTAAGACAGATTGGTGAATGAAATGGGTATCTCAATAAAGTAATGGAAAGAATTTGAAACAATTAGATAATAATGCTTAATGAAACAAAAATTAATCTGGGTTTTGCAAACATCAAACGTAACAGAATTAAATGTCACTGCTATTTTGACTTTCCCATGCTGAAAAATTAGACAGAGACTCAAGTCACCTCCACTAGCAAAAAGGATCCAGCAATACAAAAATGTGGATTTCACATTTGTTGTTGTTGCTTTTATTATGATTCCCAGCTCTGATATTGACATTCTGTATTGATATTGCTTAATTTCTCTGACCTGAAACTTCCTACAAACTATCTATAAATCTACACTTGAAAAAAATCTAATTATCAACTTATACTTCATTTATGAAAATGAATGACTTTTGGAAAGTGCTTTAGGATAAACAAAGAGAAGATATTATACAGAAAAGGGAATTCTTCTATTAAAGATTTTCTCTTGGATGTCAGTGTTTCAAAAGCCTGCCTGAAGTACTAAATTGGGAGTTCCTTCCTTAACTCAGATGAATTCAAAGTAGCATAAGCCAGGAGAAATGTAAATTGGGCTGTGCAAGAAAGATCAAATAGTCTTTGGCTATTCCAGATCAATGAATAGTTACTGATGAAAAAATAATCACTTTAATTTAAAAAAAATTAAAAGAATCACATTAACTGCAATAAAAGAAAAAAGAAGTATCAGTTAAAGAGAAAAAAAAATTCATACTTAACCTAAGCATTAGAGATCAACTTTTTAAAGCATAGTGTCAGCATATGCAAGGCAGAATGTGTAAGTTTCAGAATACTATTATTTGCTCTTGTACTTTTTTACATAACCAATGATGCATGCAAAGGTAATATGTGCACAAGCATAAATTATTTGTGCTGAGGCTCACCAATTTAAATTATATTATTTACATACATACTGAAACAGTGTTTGGCAATGCAATACCTTCTCATTGACATGTGCCCATGAGTGGTTTAGAAGTCTGATTAGCTAATCCCTTTGCTGAGAAAGATTTTAATGGACCTGCTGGAAATGGTCATGGCAAGATGCCTCTTTCTGATCCCATCCTTATTTTTCAACAAGGTCACGTGGAAGCTGAAAGCTCAGCAAGCCTTCATGTTAAAGAACTGAAGATATTTTTTTCTCCCTCAACAAAATAAGACTCATCATCTGTAAGAATTTTTGTTTATTTGTTTATTTATATGTATCAGTATTCTCATAGTCATATCTAACATATATAGTTCATTATTGCAAATTAATCAATTAATGAAACATGAATTAGGTTTTTAACCCTTATCAAATCAGAGAATGTAAAACAATGGTGTGGTCTTAAGCTTTGCTCCTAGTGTCTCATTGCAACGTGGAATACTCCTCCATATAAATCTTCAGATGAGAAGAGAACATGGTCATGCAGATCAAGTTCTTTTCATAGAATCATAGAATCATAGAATGCCTAAGGTTGGAAGGGACCTCTAGAGGTCATCTAGTCCAACCCCCCTG
>JAWLRI010000001.1:12020466-12032342 GCA_034781795.1 Crypturellus tataupa
TTTTGACCGCCCAGTTGTCCAGTCTGTCCAGGTCCCTCTGGATGGCAGCGCAGCCCTCTGGGGTGTCAGCTACTCCCATTATTCTCCCCATATTCTTTTGCAGACAAAGAATAAAAGTAGAAGGGAAACTCTTACCTTATAATTTATTGTTGTGAATATTGGATAAGTTCCTCAGCAGTCCATGACTACTAACTCAGCAAATAAAGGATTTGTTGATAAATGACTGACTCCCATGTTCATCCTACTGTATATCAATAGTTGAATCAAATAACTGCTTAGTTAAAATTAGTAAACTGCATTTTCAGCTTGTAAATCTACATACTTTTGTAGTAATTGTTTCAATAATCTCTCAGAAGTATTTAAGTATCTCAGGAAGACTATCCACTGAAGAAAACCTCTATTATGTGTTTAGTGATTAATAAGTCCTAGGCTACAAGGTAGGGTAAAGTAACAAATATATTTGTAGATTTCCTTCATCAGACTTCATTGGACAAAAACTTAGTGGATGTGTTTGTAATTAGACAGAATTAAAGAAGGATGGAACTAATGGTAATGTAAAGTTGCAATCTCTAGAAATTCCTTTTAGCAGTCTCATTGTTAAGTCTACACACTTTTTTCTGTAGTGACAGTACTGAAAATTAGGAAAGTATAAATTATAAATGTGTTAACATATCTTTTGTACCTTCTAAGGTGGTCAGTATAAACTATGTTACGTTTCATACAACAATTGAAGTGATAAACACCCTGCAGTGTGTACTGGGGGAAATAAGAAATTGCTGTGCTCTATCATTTTTTTCACAATGATGCTATTAATCAGGAAAAAAGTGTCTGAAGTGTTTTATTTTCTGAAATGGAAGGAAAACTGCTGGCTAGAAGTAAGTGAGAACAGAAATGTTTTAAATTCTTTTGCATACTGTATTTTCTGTTTCCAGGGAAACCACTCTCTATATCTGCTGGTAACAGCTCCACCATTAGGAGATCAGGTGACAGGGACTTTGAATATTATGGTGAAACAGAGAGAGAAATAAAATAATTGAAAATCTATGTGATTTTGAAAATAATATTACAATGTATATTTATGGTTTGGGTGATTTTGGACAACTTTTATCCTGGCTTTCATCCTTCAGGTGACTGCTTCTGTATGCTGGCTATCTTTGAAGTAAGATACACCATGTACTGTTGCAGAAAAATAAATAATATAAATATTAAAGAAAAGTACGGCTCAGTTGGCTGAAGCAAATGCTGAAGAGTTCCCTTAGGCTGTCATGAAAACTGGCATAAACATTATATACAGGAGAACTGGATGAGTTTAAGGATGAATTTCTCTGCAGGAAATAGCTCGTCTCTTTTTACTTCGGATTGCTAGCCTTCATGCATCAATAATGAATGAACAGAAAAAGAAATAACAAAGGTGACTGAAATTCTTGCCAGCTCCAGACTATTTTTCATAACTTCAGAATTATTCTGTATTGATATATGGACCAAACTACAGAGAACAATCTTGGAAGATGACCTTGCACAAAGAGGCATTTGGAAGATGTTATTATGAAGCCAAATGTTTAATATTTGTCATTAACAAGTAGTTCTTGAAAGTGATGCTTTTCTGGGCATTAGAAATACAGCTTTTGAAAAAAAAAAATTCAGTCTTTATGTGATAAATACAGAAAATCGTGTATACACAAAGAGTTGAGAATATATGGCATGGAAAGGAATAATGTGGGAGATTCAGAAGTAGATGAAAATGGAGATTGAGTAATTACTTCTCTTTCTGCTAGTGGCAGAGGAAACCCCCCCAGTTGCTCTTATGCCCTGGTTACCGTAACAGGAGCACCTCCACCTGTTTTGAGCTTTCTCTGTCTTTTTTTTTTTTTTTTTGGTTGAATTAAGGGATAACTACTAACTTGGATGACTCTATTGTGCAGTGTTGTGCTATCCTAAAAAAAGCAGCTGTAAACTACAGCAAAAATCAGCTCTTTGTATACATTTAGACCAGAATCCATGGAAGGAATAGAATTATTATATTTTATCACATGTCCACTATGTTTAATGTTAATGATGCAGGATAATACCTTTGTCACATATATTTAGTGGCACTATGATTGGATTTGCTCACTGAAGGACTATGGCACCAATAGACTTTCTTGTATCAGACCAAAAGAGGCTTTTTGACCTCATTTACTTAGGAAATAAAAGCTTATCAGGGTAGCTGTAAAAGTCTGTGTGCATCTGGGTTAACTAATATCCTAGGGATCATGAGGTGATGTATCTTGATTTTATCCCAGCATTATTTTTCAAGGCTGTGGTTAATTGGGATAAAACCACCAGTTTTATGTGAATATTGTATGCTGCAGAGAGACTGATAAAGAGCTTAATCAAGGGTAAACAAATTCTTCTTGCTTTGAATAAAATCATCCTCAGAATATCCTGGTATTTTATAAGTGATGGAATGCTGAAAGGTTACTTTCTCTATGCGAGCTTTTCCAGCTGTTTTGATCTTTCCTTCTGAGATGCCTAGAGCCATGTTTCTAGCACCTGTTCATTTGTAGTATGTGATTATGTTGATTCAATCACCGTTAAGCCCATGAAGAAAATTATTGATAATTTACCAGCTGCTTTTTGAGAACAAATTTCATCTTTTAAAAAAGGAGGAAGAGAGATATCATACTTCAAGATCTTTAACAAACTATAGAACTCTATTAAGCTGGGTGCATTTTAAAGGAATGGTAAAATGATTAACAACCGAAAACTGCCAATGGAGTGGTATAATTCCACTTATGACGACGACACTTTTTTTTTTTTTTTTTTTTCTCTAAAAAAAGTCATCACCAGTAAGTTATATTTTGTTTGTTTCAGAGATGTACATACACAGACACAAAAAAACCAATAAGCATGAAAACCTATTTATATAAAGCTTATAGATATTTTGTATTTGGGTGAATATGGTGTAATCATTATGTCGTGCAAAAATTAAGTTAAAATAGCAGGAGAAATAAATAATTTCTAAAATATATTTAAACAAGCATTTAAGTGTATAAACAGATATAAACTAATTGTCAAATATATATATATATAAAAGAGCTGTTTCTTTATATGATACATCTCAGATGATGTCGTAGGAATATCAGCTATGCAGTGTGGCAAGCACCAAATAAATTCTTTAAACTGTGACTTAAGTGAGATTTCAAAGTTAAAAAAAAAAAAAAGAGTATCCAGAATAATTTTTTTAAAGAGGGAAAACTACCAAGAAGACTTCTGTAAAGTTCCTATCTTCTGATGTGGCAATTCCAACATCCATTGCTCGACATTAATGAGCTTTAGAAATTTGTAGGGTTGCTTACAATAGGATTCCTGCATGGCCTATGCACATGTACAATTTTAAACTTTAAAGCTTTGTAATAACCCACATCTCACCTTTGCAGAAAACTGATGAAACTTTTTAATGAATTGATCTGTCCATAATTTTATTTCTCCTTATGACAGAGAAACTAAAGTTAAAAAAAAAAAAAAAAAGCTCACTCCCAGAACAATTATTTATTTATGTAATGTAATGTATATGCTTGGGAGATGCTTAATCAATTATTTCTCTTGGTAACATCTATAAATTCTACTTGTGTATCACTACCAACTCACAGCAATCTTATCCACCAAAACCTGACGTATAAAAACAATTATCTAATTGCCAGAGTCAGTTAAATGTAAAATAAAATGGATTCTGGACATTAATAACAGGCTGTAATAAGACAAGCTATCTCTTAATGATTCGTGGAATTTTGATGAAAATAAATTTCCTTTTTTTTTGTAACGTGATCACACAAAAGAAATTTTATCTAGTAAATTTAGTATTGATATCAACTGAATGGCTTATAATTAATAGTATTTTTTCATTAAAATGAATGTATTCTGTGAATATTTGAACTGTAATGTACATCAAAAAAGAAATTCCAAGATAAAATATAATTGCTGTAAATAGTTGTAATCATTATTTAGAAATCATGACTACTGAAACCTTAGAATAGCGATATTATTTCTATTGTTTCCAAAACCAGCATGAGGCAGTGGAAAAGAATACATTTTTTAAAGATAGAAATCTTGAAACTGAGATTGCATTTTATAGTTGAGAAGATGTAAAAGTTCAATGTTATTAAGAGTGGCAATCTCACTCTCTAATCTTATGATTTTGCCCCTTTGTTGTACCTGTGGCACTTATTGACACAAATTGACTCTCCAGGTACCTCCAGCTCAAAAAAGAAAAAAGAAAAAAAAAAAAAAAGAAAAAAAAAAAAAAAAAAACCAAACAGACTTCTCAATCAGAAAAATTGCTATCTGCTAGATATGTGATCTGACTCTCACTGCTGCATAGAGGAGCTCATGACAGCACTAAGCCATTTTATCAGCACATTCATACCATCAGACTTCCCTTTAAGAACCAATGGAGAGTTTCCAAGAGAGCATAGAGGAAGAGAACTTTTCCAAATCTGTAAACTACACACAGTTTTTTTTTTTCTATTTGTTTGCTTTTAATCATTTCACTTTTGTTTGCAATACACTCTAGTCTCATTTTTTTTTTATGATTAATAGGAAGAAGACAACTTCTAAAGTTCTATCAAACATTATGAAAATATGGGACTTATTCTACCCAGTGTGGAAGTCAAGGCCTCCTCCAGCAGAAGAACATAAATTATTTTAAGTGACTCTATTTAAATGAGGGCAAAAAAATTGAAGACAGTTAAATAAAAGCAAAATTACAAATGAACAAACAGAAAAAAAAAAGTGCTCTTTGGACAAGAAAAGTTTAAATTGAAAAGTATTTTTCTATACTGATATATCTTTAAAATTTCAGGAAAAATAATCATAGCAGTATCAAATGAAAAATTATTTTTTGATCAGCATGTTTGTTGACCTTATTGTCTTTTAGGCATAGAATAGCAGTTATTGTATTTGCATCTCCAAACTGAAGAGAACAATTTTCTTCTATTAATGAATTTGAATAATACATTTTAACATCTTATTACCACTTATAGTATGTTTCAAAAAGCTGTATATCTTTCCTTATGTATTTTAAATTGTAAAAAACCTGTCTCATTACGTTCAACTTTAATCACATTGTTTTGATTGCTGTCACAAAGCGAGAGTCCTTCAGACAGTCTTTCACGCTGTTAAAAAATCTCTAAAGCATGTAGCTGAAGCCTAGGAGAGCTGCTTTCTATGTTATGATCTGCAGAAAATATTTTTATTTTCATGAATTACATTAATTGTTTTACTCTTCACAACTGTTAAGGCCATTAATTTAAACTGGATTGTAAATGCTACAGTCTATTTATTTTTCTCAAGAAAGAGAAGTGGTAGGAACATATTTAGTGATCAACCAACACTTCATTGTGATTTATTCTCCTCAGAATCATGTGGGGGTTGATGGATGTAAAATTAATCACTGTCATTGTTTTGCAAAATGACACTGAAATTTTTTCCACATCTTTTACACGTGTGTGTGTGTGTGTGTGTGTGTGTTTTCTTTTCCACAAGTATAACAATTCTATTAATGGCAAATATTTTATGATTTTATAAAGAAGGATAATTGAATTTTGATTTAAATTTTCAAGATCTTTAACTCATGCAGAACTGAGGCACTTAATTAATCTTATTCAAGAATGGGATGCTGGCCAACATCAAGTCAAGTTTGACCTCAGTCAAAAAAATAATTCTAACAAAATATGAGGCTAATGCCCTAAGTCAGATCACAATGTCATCACACACCAGTATCTTCCCTAGCAGTGGGAAGATACTGGTGTATGATATGTTTGCTCCATTATTCAAAAAGAATAATGGAGCAAACATATATGAAACCTCTCCAACCATGGGTGAGAAAGCATTTCTACTGGAAGAACTTTGTGCTAACATTCTACTTCTGAAAGAAATGGCTACTTACTGTTATCTTTCTTATTTTTCTTATATTTCTTATTATATATTGAATATTTATTCAATATATATTATATATTCAAGATAAAAGATTTTCTTTTACTGAGGAGCTTTATCACTACTTTAAAGTTTATAGCGAGGTAATATGTTTGAAAGTTTTTAGAATTCCAAACAGACTATACTAACCAAATCACTGTTATGGTTGGTTCCTCCAAAGACCTCCAAGAGAGCTATAAAACAGGGGAAAGAAGAAAAAAAATAAAAGAAGAAAGTCCCTTTAAAAGGCACGATGTTTATTTTTTTTTCTCTCAAGTTGATTTAATTTATTTACATATTTGATAATTCTATTTTTTAAAATATTTTTCCAAGCACGGATCTCAAGCTTAGAGTCAGAGAAATTCTCTAGATCTTCTCTGACATCATGTTTATCACCTTCCAATCCTCAGGTAGACAGCAGTTTGGAAGAGAGAAGTTACTCACTAGTAATTCAACTATTTCATCTTTGAGTTATCTTTGAACTCTTGAGTGAATACAAGCTAGTCCTAGAATTTTGTTATGGTTTATTTTCTCAGTTTACTCCCTAAACCATTTTATATTAACTTTGTTTTCACACAGAACCTCTGCTGAGTCTCTAATAATAATAATAAAAAAAGAGAGTTCCAGTAGAAGAATCTCCTTGTTTTTCCACAGTGAACACTGATGCGAAAAATCAATTTAGCTTCTCTGAAGTGACCTTAACCTCTCAGAAGGATCCTTTTACACCACAGTTGTCATCTGCCTCCACAGATTCTCTTGCAAACTTCTTATTCATGTTTGGAAAAGGATGTAGCATTTGATTTGGCTTTTTGGAGCAATTTTTCCTCATCTTTTCTTTGGATGTTTTATTATGCTTTTAATCTCAATCTACTAGACTTTACAAACCTATCTTCTTCACCTGAACACAATATTCAGAATAAATTCTTCTTTCTCATAGTTTCCCCTATGTTGCTGTTTCCATATTGTCTTTCTATATATGTCTCTATGATAAACTACACATACACACACACATTGTTTTCACAGTTATGACTTCCATTACCCCAACTGGAGTAATTATATTAACCTTTACACACAGTAACACACAGTTTAATCAAAACCCGCTTCAGATTCAGATGTTGCATTTCATCAAAGGAATATCTATATTTATATCAATGTTTAACGTATCCACCTTTAAAGCCTAACTTTAAACTCTTTCAAGTCAACTGTTAGTTTAGCAATAGTTTTTCTTACTGAATATTTTTCCACCTTGAAATAATATGCAACAAAGTCTGTTGCTTTAAAAATCTCTTTTTTTTTTTCTTCCTGGTGGTGGCGGATGTTGCGGTGGGGTTAAGGAAAATCAGAAGATATGCTGTAGCTAAGTAATTATAGAACTTTTTTCAGAAGACCTCTGCAGCTTCTGTCTCTGTCTTGAGCTTCAATATTTAGTACCCTTGCAGAGCATTCTTATTATGTGCTAAGATGTCAAAAAATATTGTAACTTAAAATTATTCCTTACTGAACATTTTAAGCAAAGCATTTCATTTTACTGACATCATAGAGAAGATAGAACTGGTATATCTTTATTTTTAAATGAATACAAATTTATTATACGTTATGTCAAATCCAAAGCTGTGAAATGTCTGATTTACATTGTAATGAACAGGGGAACATAAAGAATTGGAAGATATTTATGTCTTTAAATTAAGATTAGATTATATTAAGTCGCACCAATTAAAAATGATACAAAATGATATTTTAAATTCCCATGGCGTGACGCTTATATAAGTTCACTTTCTATTTTGTAATATTTAGGTCGGTCTCCCTAAAGGTAATGGAGTGGAATTCCTCAGTTATTTTCAGAATATATTGCTGAGAAATTTCAATTTGATTTTTTTTAACTTAAAAAGAGATCAGCCTGGTTTTGGCAGCCCTGAAGACCAATTGAGTTTGTATGAGTCTCCTTGATATTTTTCTCTTTAATTATGCTTCAGCTATTAATTTCCTATCATTCCTGTTAGAAGAACAAGATTAGTGTGCATTCATTTGATCAGGAAACCTGGAATGTTAAAAAAACCATATTGCTACCTGATGTAATGAAGCAGGACAGCTTTGAAATGATCAAAGTATGTCTTTGAAACGATTGTCCAATGTAATCAGACTGTGACACAGCAGAATTAAACAGCTGGTATAATTTGAAGTTTTACAGCTGAGCTGCTCAGGATCCTTCCTGTAAGGTTCTTTGATGTAGTACTTTAGATATTACATCAATAGCTTTTCAGCCATATCGGAATTTAATGAATTTATTTTCCATCATGTTATTTATTTATTTATTGCTTTTTCGCTTGCAGAAGATCATCTCAAATATTTCATCAGGAAGTTACTGGTATTCTAACCTTCACTTTGAAGAAAAAGAAAGAAAACCAGCTTATCTCACTCATTTTAACTTATTTATTGTTTTGTAGGCAAAAACGTGCTCAGAAAAGGAGATAAAAGTTCCTTTGTCTCAGATTTTTACTTTATTCTTAAAAAAAAAAAAAAATAGAAAGTCCTTAATGCTAATCATGTATCACTGACTATGCTTTCTAGTATTTGAGTGAAATTGTTCAAATATGTCTAAAGTTAGAAAATTAGATTTACTTTATAGCAAACATAATATACCACTTAAGCAAGTGTCCTGTTATCTACAAATACAGGTAACATTCCATTCCATCTTCTCTGGCACATGCCAGCAAAGGAAAAAGAAAGAGAAACCGAAATGATCAGAGAATAATAAAAGTTGATGTATCTTTAAAGAAACCTTTTTCACATAGTGATTTAATAGCAAAATGAATAAGAACACCTAGTTCTTCTACAGATTCTGAAATTGCATTGATTTAATGGGCGCATAAGATAATTTGCATATACTTACTACCCTTTCCTCTTGGGATATATCAATTTATGATGTTTTCTGTCATTAGTAGCTTCAATCACTGACAACTGTAGTTATTCCTCACTTCTCTGGAATCAAGACAGGTGCATCTCATGAGGTTTGGGACACTCAGAATGGAGATTACAGTGCTTCCCAGTACTAGCTCTATTTGTATGTAATAGCCATTTGAAGCAGACTTTGTTCATTTCCAAGAGGCAGAGACCAAAATTCACAATACTCAGAAAGCTGTTAGGATTTCTGAGCTGCAAAGAGAGGCTTCTGCTTGTTTTTGTGCTTTCAGACTTTGCACACTTTATGTATAGCTTCAGCAGATGTTTCTGTGCTCTTCTCTACTCTCAGGAAAAGGTTAAACCTTCATGGTCCGACATTATTCCTGAAGTTTCTTTCTTCTATGAAGAGGAAATAGGGTCTATCTTGCCTTCAGCTTCTATTCTGATCAGGGGAGGTGCAAGTACCAAAACTTAGTGCAGTGCCTTAATTTGTGTACACACACATCCTATACTGGAAACACAATGAATTTTTTCTTGTGTTGCACAAAAAGAAAATACCAGGAATAGATTTGAAAAACGCTCTTTGAAGAAGTTTGAAAAGACAGCACCTTTTTTCATCCCTGAATTTGTGGAGATTAAACAGCATATCATACTTAATAGTAGAAGCAAAAGTCATTCAAAACTACTTTACACTTGAGTCAAATCAAGGCAATAACTCACAATACTCTATCATCCTCTATAGTTGTTACGGTCTGCAAAACTAAAGCATTCTGAACTGGCACTTTTTGTGCACTCTGAGCAAACACTACTGTGCTTGCTTTGCCACACACAGTCACCCAACAGCAGAGCATGAGGTTCATTTTTACTTACATTTACCACTCATTAGTCACAATTGTTCTAATTTGTTGAGTATGAAAATTTCCCACCCTAACCAGTTGTATTATTCTTTCAGCCACATGTCATGATGTTATAGAAATTATTCTCCAAAGCAATTTCTCTAGTAAATAATATTTCTGGGAATGCCATTTTGCAGAAAATGAATCAGTATTTTTGGCAATGAAGGGGCTTTGAGTCTTCTGACAGTTTTACTGAATAGAGATGAAGCAGTGAGATATTGTCCCACGTGATAGAGAGCAAAGAAGGAGTCCAGCAATGTATTTACAGCTGTGAAATTCTTACCATTTTCCCAAATTAATTTGATTCACCAAGCCAAAGTAAGAGTGCCACTTTTAACTACTTTGATCCTGATTCATAGTTTAGCAGAGCTGTACTCTTGGCATTTCACTAACTGTAGCAGCTGGGGGACGGTGCATCATGCAGTGTCAATCAGAGCATCCACATAGCTGCTGTGATTTATACTACTCAGTACTGGACCTTAAGGAAATGTTATACCAGACAAAGATGACTGGCATGAAGCAGTGATTGGCCAATACTTCCTCCTCAACGAGAAGGACTCTCATTTGTTGAATAATTTCTTCATTAAATTTCTGGTGGAGTAATAGGTTGTATTTTAGAAAAAGGCATCCAGGGTTTGGGAATTTGTTCATTCAGAAGGTATATAGTCCTGGTGGTTATTTACACATATTGCCAAAAGTGTGTGTCCTGTTTCGTCATCTGAATGAGATTCCTTTATCTCCCAGACACTGAAAATTGTTATGTTTGGTTGGGGCAAATTAAACTGCTATCAGAAATCTTTCTGTGCATCTGATCTGTGCTGAAGTCTTAAGTTTCTTTTTGAAAATGAAATGAAAATATATTTAAGCTTTATTTTTTCTTTACATTATAAATCTACGCTTTTATATAAAGCATACGTCTAAAATTTGAAAGCAGCTGATAAAAAAAAAACTCTTGTTATCTTTTTTCTTACATTTTTTGTTCTCAATAGTTTTTTTGCAATTAACAGAACTGTATAGTACAAAACCCAAAATCATTCCACTTGAGTCCAGACAAGTTTAGGTAGACTCTCTTTACTTGTAAACTGAGTGATGAGTAAATTGCTGTTATAAGTCTCATAACCAGAAGCTAGAAAGAAAGTGCTTCTGCCAGTAGTACTCCAATATAAATTGGTTGCAATCTGCTCTCTATCCAAGTACGAAATAAAATTCAAGAATTTCATTAGAGGGAAAAGATCAACATACAAAGAATTTGAAAATGGGATTAAATGCATTAGTCCCTTGAGTTTTTTCTGCCTACCCTCTACAGGTATTACCCTCTATAGGTATTAAAAAATGCATTTGGTAGGACTACAGCTATATCATAGTATCAGTTTAATACATTATTATATTACTTGTCATTGCTTAATCCTGTGAGTGTGAAATATTAGAAAATGGACAAGGGTAAATTTCTGAGTTCTAACAAATATAAAAGACTACACAGTATGCAAGGTTACAGAGGTTCCAAGTCACAAATTGTGGACTAGAGATACCATTGTCACCTGACTCTATTGATGTCCTAACTTTTATTAACTAATATACTCACTGTATATTAGTGATGTGCATGCTGACACAAAGTTTCAAAAAGCATATATAGAAAAATTTGTAATACTATAAAACTTAAAAATCTCTTATTTTCCTAGCATTATGAGAAGATTGGAACAGGTTACCAAGAGAGGTTGTGGAATCTCCTTCTCTGGAGATATTCAAAACCTACTTGGATGAAGTTCTATGCCATGTGCTCTAGGTGACCCTGTGTGTGCAGGGAGGGTTGTACTAGAGGATATCTAACGGTCCCAACCTTAAGGATTCTATTATTCAACGATTTTGAAGAGAGGAATACCAATATGCATTCTTCTCTGAAGACTATATAGAAGTATAATAATGTGGGCATGGCTAGACAATCAGCCTCACCTTAAATATTTAAAATATTGAACTATTTAAAATACTGAACCATTGTCCATAGACAAGAAGATTTCTCCTGTATCCTAATATTTCCTAATCCCTATACACCAGTGTGGGAGAAAGGAAGACTGCCGACACCATATGGCCATCAGCAAGACTCGTTTATTAAGCATTACAGGCAGATAT
>JAWLRI010000001.1:12032442-12081900 GCA_034781795.1 Crypturellus tataupa
CTAACTTGCCTTTTACCTACTTTAGGCCCTTGTTACTAGTTCTGACCGACTATGTCCTTTTTCCATCAGCCAGAGCTAAACAAGGCTCCCTACACACCAGTACAAGGCTGACCAGCTGGAGAGCAGCTTTCCAGAGAAGGGCCTGGGAGTCCTGGTGGACAACAAAAAGGCCATTAGCCAACAATGTGCCTTGTGGCAAATGTGACCAAAAGAAGAGGATGTGGCCTTATGGAGAGGATGGCGAGCAGGTCAGGGGAGGTGATCCTTTGTCCTGTTCAGCACTGATGAGGCCACCCTAAGAGTACTTGGTCCAGCAAAGACATGAATGTGCTGGAGTGAGCCCAGGGAAGGGCGACTAAAGTGATTAAGCAACTGACACATCTGATGAATGAGGAGAGCCTGACAGCTGAGACTGGCAAGCCTGGAGAAGGGAAGGTTCAGAGGACTCTTCTCAGTGTGATGGGGAAGGACAAGTAAAGAAGAAGCCAACTCGGCGGTATCCAGTGAACAGACACAGGCACAAAGGGCAGAAGTTAAAATAGGAAAATTCTTTTTTCTTTTTTTTCATTATGAGGGTGAAAAAACAGTGACTGCCCATGGCAGCTGTGGAGTCTCCACCTTTGGAGACACTCAAAACCTGACTGGACATGCTCAACTGCTCTACCTGACCCTGCTCTGAGCAGGCAGGTAGGACCAGAAGATTCCCAAAGTTCACTTTACAGCCCCGTGGGTGCTGCCATCGGCCCAGTGGCCACCAGGGTCTCCTCGGCAGATGGCGAGGCTGAGCAGGAGAGGTGGGAGTTGCAGACACGTGGCCAGCGCGTGACCAGGCAGCTCATTGGATGGCCTCATACAGGATCATTTCGCTGATTAATTGGTTGGGTTGCTGGGCTGTGCAAGCTGCCCAGGCAGGACGGGGGCTGCTGCAGGGTGGAAAGCTGCATGGGTTGTGTTTAACCCTAAATAAAGGTCCTTGTTCACCATTACAGAGACCTTGCTCCTCAGTACGCCTGCAAATGGCGCCCAACGTGGGGCTCGAAGACTAGCTGTCTCTGCGGTTGCACTGCCCAGCTGAACTCCGGGATTCACGCTGAAAGGAAGTGTCCTTTGTTCATCACTAAAAGCCTCTGGAAAGAGGTAAGCAGCTGGTAACTATGGGTTCATACGCAACGAAGGAGCAGAAGGACTGAGTCCGCTCCTTCACAAGGTGCAGTAGTTTTACAGCCTAGGGGGTGATGTTGGGACAACCCTGTTCTGTTTATATTCAAAAACTGTGGGATATCTTAAGGCCGGTGGCCATGTTGTGAGCGAACCAGACCTCGATGAAAGAACAAAGAGATTGCTGACTAAGGGATAAGACCTCAGTGAATGAACAAAGGGACTGCTCATCTTCAATGAATGTACAATGACTGCTGACTTAGGAGTAAAAAAGTTAAAGGCAGAGAGCAGGGGGGAAGGTCGATAAACGTAATAGCGTGAGGACACTGTTAGTTAGTCTATTACCTATATAGTTAGACGCATTGACACAGGATCTTAACCAATCATTGTAAAGAAGCGCTCACGTAATCACGGAAGCTTTGCTTATAAGCATGCCTGGAACTCTTAATAAATTTGGCACTGCCCGATCATATTGATCGTGTCCATGGTGTCCGTGCCTCCCATGTCAAAAAACCTTACGTGTTTTTAGTTTCCAAGTCTATAGAGACCAAAATAAAACAAAAAATACCTCCTCCAGTCCACTTCCCTATCAAAGCCTGATTTTTGCTAAAGTATTGCATATATAAAAAATGATAGGCGTTCCTTTGTCTTCTTGGGATGATCATTGTTTTCAGAGTGACATCTTGCACACATGAAGAAAACAAGTGAAAACATGTAAAAGAAATAGCAAAACTATATATATATATATATTTTGATTGGAGGAGGGCAAATCTTTAGGAGTCTTACTTTTGTTATTTTAGGAAAGGGTTGTATAGAACAAGGGATACGTCAATACAATGTTGACATGGTGCAATATCTTCCCAGCTTGTTTGCTAGGAAAAAAAGGCCCTTCTGGTGGTCAGAAGTAAGAACACCTTTTTTAAGTGTTGTGTCTGAAGATATTTGCTAAGAAAGAGAAATCTGGTGGAAATGCACTGAAATCTGGAGAAATCGTATGCTGAGAGGAGATCTGATCAATATGTACAAGGACCTGAGGGGAGAATGTAGGGAGGATGGGGCAAGCTCTTCTCTATGGTGGGCTGTGATAGGAGAAGGGATATTGGGTACAAATTGAAACACAGGAAGCTCTGTCTCCATGTGAGAAGAATTTCTTTACTGTGAGGGTGAGAGAGCTCTGGAATAGGCTTCTCAGAGAGACTGTGAAGTCTCATTTTCTGGAGATCTTCTAAACCTGCCTGGATGCCACCCTGTGCCATGTACTCTAGGTGTTCCTGCTAGAGCAGTGAGGTTGGACTAGATGGTCTCTAGAGATCCCTTCCAACCTCAACCATTCTGTGATTCTGTGAAATTCACAAACCTCAGAAAGAGAGAGAGAGAAAAAAAAAAAATGTGGACAAGGAAAAGAAGGATATAACCAACGATATTGCATAAGTCAGATAATCCAATACACTGGCCTGTCCTTTGCTAGGTGTAGTTAGCTCTAAAGTAATAATAACAAAGCCAAAAAGTAACCTCAAAAAACAATCCTGAACCACATCGGAATCAGCTCATAAACTACATCAGCTTTCAGTCCAACATAAACCCAGTCTAAGCATACTTTAAGGTGTGGGATCTAACATACTCATTCATCCACTTGTAATTCACCACTTCAAGTCTTACAGAGCCCCACGGCAAGTCCTGAAGAAGGAACTCACACAGACAAGCAATAAAGGACAGAAATATCCAGTTACCAGTAAGAGAACATTTTTCACAAAGCAAGCACTCTGTCTCAAATCTCTCTCTCATACTCTTCAAGGGAAACCCAACAAAATACCTTCAAAAGATGAACCTGAAAACTGAAATTCACAGCTCTGCTGTACAGTAAAAATTTTGGTTCCAATAAAGACACTGTTTTTACAACCTGTTACAGTCTCTTCCACACCTTGTGCTACAACAAATCCTGACTATTCCACAAGTATATTTATCTCCATGTTTTTTTTCCTCTCCTACAGATGTTAACAACTTGTCAGCTCTGTCATGCTAATTTTCCTTATAATCTATGACTACTCTTCTACCTCAAATTGTCGTATTAACATAATTGGATAATATCAACCAGGTGTCCCCCACAATATTTAGGCTGCTGTTTACTGTGTCTGTGTCATATCTGGAGCAAGCATGAGTTCCCAGACATCATGGGAACTAGGTATCAAGGTTAGTGATTAATAAGTCAATTTTAACTGTCTGTAGTTATGCATGTATTAATAAGCAAAGTGCATGAACCCACAATTTTAGTCTATGAAAATCTACTACCAGAATCACCATAGCTAGAGAATGAGTTTTCTTGTTTCAAAGTAAAAATCTGATGGCTGGTCATCAACATTTCTATCTAGTCTCCATTATCTGTACAGATTAGAGTTGAAATGAAGTTTAGATTCCTGTAACGCATGTAAGCTTCTACATATAGATTGTTAAATGTAGGAGTCCTTATCTCAAAACTTATCTCACTCTAGGGACTGGTTTCTATTATTCAAGCAAGGAAGCCTACTACCGTTTCTGATGCCCATGGATATCTTAAGCATCTGTATGGAGTTTGTAGGTATGAACAAGAGATATCTTCAGTCCTTCTCAGCAGCAGCTGAAGGTCAAAAAAAAAGACTGTTACCACCTAGGAACACCAAAAACACAAAAGACAAACAAAACAAAAACCACACACACATGCACAAAAGAACAATAAAAAAAAATATATGTTTACGTAACTGATTCAGGGACCTGATGCAATCTTGCATCAAACTTTCACTTTATCCCCTAAATACAAAATCAAAAAATGTAAATACAAAATCATCGAGGTACAGGAAACTAGAACATAATTAGAGGTTGCATCTTCTGTTACAAGATTTATGCACTCTAAAACATTACCTTTATGAGCATAGGAAGTGAAATTTGGACTGTTCCTTTTGGAAAGTTAAGAAAGTTTCATGCAGAGTGTGCATCAGATATTTCTGCATGAAGTAAGATTCTCAGGGTTTTTGTTAGTTTGTAAATAAATTCAAAAATGTATTATAAGAAGAAGCAAACTCTCCAGGAATTTCTAAACATATATGGTATGGGTTTATAATTAGCCTTGATACTGTGAGGAACTCCTCAGAGTCTTTTCATTTTCTAAGAAATGAATCATTTATTTGCTGTAGTGTTATTTGATACTTCTTAACCTTGATCTGTTTGAAGAACTTTACAGCTATAAGTATTTATTGAGTGGATTATTCCTTTATATATCCTTTTGTTTTTTAATACAGTCAGCAATTCTGTCAGCTCTTACCAAGAAGAAAAGAGCAAAGAAATATAAAGATTTATAATTAGTAGCATATAAAAGAAATGATAATAAGTGCACATAAGGTGAAAATGCAAATCTTCCTTTGTAGATGAAGGTGTTGGGAATCAGTGGTTAATCCATGGAGATTTCATTAATGAGCCAACAAGAGTATAACAATTCACCAGATATTTAATAAATACCTAAAATATGTTTATACATCTGTTGCCCTTTCTTTTGTGACTTATAATCAAAGCAGCTATTGTAGCTCTCTTGGGCAGAATTGTTTTGAAGGCAACACATGCATTTGGAAAGATAGAAGAGAATGAATTGCTAGGTTTAAAAGATTTGCTCTCATGGTAGATCTCATGCAGGGAGGGTTGGCTTTGCTGTATTTTGGAAGGTTTTACTCTTCCTTATCTCAGTCACTTTTGCTCCCTTTTGTTAAGCAACCTGCTGTTACCAATTTGTAAATTATTTTTTGCAGGATTATTGTTTTGTTTTATTTTTGGAAAATAATCAGAATAGAATTATCCAAAAGAATATTTTGCCTTGAGTTAAACAGCTACAGAAAAGTAAAATATATTAGTATCAGAGGATTAAAAAAATCCTAATTTAATATCTAAAAAATGGGATCGAACAAAATTAAATCATGAACTTTTTCAAGACTCTTTTAATCTAGTGCTTCTATTTCGAATTCTCCAAGAGCTCTTCAAGCACGTGCTTCAGCATAAGCCTACATTTTACCAGAGAACCTCAATAATGGTTGTTCTCTTCATTTTTTTCTCTATAGCTGTTTGATATGATTTATATTCCATCTAGCTTTTCCAATCTGCTCAGGGACTCTCCAATAGCAGGAAGTATCAATGTAGTAATTGCTATTGGAACCAGGTGAAGATTATCTCATCTACTCTATCTGCAAATTGACGCTTAACAGGATTAAGAACACATAGTTTAAAATTATTATCCAAAAAGTGAAATTATATTTAAAGGAAATGATTTATTAGACAAAGAATCCTCCTTCTATCCATTTGCCAAGTCTTCTTCCTTCTGCCCATCCCTAAGCAGGAACTTAATGGGATATTTCTGTCAAGAATATACCAATTTCCTTTTAGCAACTTTTGTTGTATTAACTTTACCTAGACAAATATTTCTTAAGAAAATAAATTTGAAAAAAAAAATATTGGAAGTGTAATTTTTCTGCTTTTTTGTTTAATATCTAGTCTGTCATTGCACATGTCTGTAGTTTTCGGGTACATTTGAGTCTGATCTGCCAAAAGGACCAGAGTTAGGAACTCCCTGCAGCAGCTTGTCTGCAATGTAGGATGCATCTTCCCCTTACTTTAGTGCAGTTCTCATTTTAATCTTTTTCTCTGTCCTTATAAAAGCATATCTGCATCAGAACATTAACCTCAGAAAGTAAACTAGGGGAGAAATAATAGCTTAGAATGAAAATACACTGCTTTCCCTTTTTATCTTTTCCCTTCCCGATTGAACAATCGGCGTGCCTAAGTGATGAAAGCATCAAAATTTACCAAGAAGTATTTTTTTCATGCTCTCATAGTGATAAAATGGCTGAAAGGATTTTCCTTTACTATTACAGACCAATATTAAAAATACTAGTTTTAAGAAAGAGGTAAAGCATTAAGAGTTTTAAACTATATAAAAAATAAACTTTATTAATTCCTGAAAAACTTTAAGCAGGAAGGTGGTCTATATACAGCAAAGTTAATTTTAGATTTTGTTGCTATTGAAAGCTGTCATTTTACAAAGAAATGTAAATTTCTCTGCCAGGAAGGTTCTGCATTCCCCATTTAACCGTCCCCATTTAACCACTTTTTTTTTTTTTTTTTTTTTTTTTTTTTAAATGAGAACACATTTCCCTTAAATAGTAACAATTATCTCTCCAAAAACCTCTTCCACCTTGATTTTCAAAGCAGCAGGTTTTATGCACGTACAATATCTATGTATTTTATTTATTCCAATTTCAAATTAAAATGTTGCACTTGCAGTTACTCTGAAATGTAGGTTAAACTATAGCTCTGATCTGAATGATGTTAAGGGTTAAGATCATGTTAAGGGTTTACTTAGACAAAGAAAATAACAAATGCCAGGGAAGTGTCATAACAAATTTACATAAGGGGAAGAAATATAATGTGGAAAAAAAAAAAAAAAAAAAAGCAGAAAGAGAACAAAAGATTAAGAGAGAAGGGAAATGGAAATAACAAGTAATATTTAGATTACTGTGGTGACTGATTAAGGACACTATTCTAAACCTTGATTCTCTGTAGTTTATCCATTTTGAAATGAATTAGTCTTCCTTCAGAAATATTCCTGGGCTTGTATCTGGAGCTCACTTTCCTCTTCCCACCACAATTCTTCCTTTGATTGCCTCTTTGATTTTTACTCGCTACTGTGATTTTTTTCCCCCCCTCCCCCAAAGCTTTCAACTAGTAATGCAACTGGTGTTCATCTTCACTGCTTACATCTATTTATTTCGCTCAAGTGGTGAGCTAGCCTGTTAAATCTCTGTGTCCCATTCAAGAACTCACAGAAAACATCCAGGGTACACATTCTTTCTCTTGTTTGTTTTAAGCTTCTGAAACATTGTTTGCATATGGATACAAGGATACATGTGCATTCAATCGATAGCCACAAATAAAAGCCATGCTCTAATTTTGTAATTTTTTTAAAGCTTTTTCATATTAAAAAAAAACCCACTAAATTAAATATTAATATATACTTGACCATTTGCTGCTCGTGCAAGATGGTAATACACTTTTCTCTATAAAGTTCAACAGGGAGATAGAAGCTCTGAGAGCTTTCATGTGATTCCCATCGGAAATGCTTGTTCTCTTTCCACGTGTCCTGAACAGCTGCCTGATTTGGAGATTGGCTTTCAAATAGCTCAAACCATGTACAAAAATAAGGAGAGAGAAGGAAAAGAAGGGAAGGAAGCGAGAATGGAAGGATGGAAGAAAGGAAAGAAAGAAGGACTAATTTTTGCAATGCTATGTGGTGTTGTTAATGAATAATTTATGGGATTTTCTGACAATTCTTGATTTTTGGTGCAGTATCACTCACTGTTTGTTCTGCACTTGTCTATATCTTGTTTCAAATCCTGATTTTACAGTATTTTCAAATGAATACAAATTCCTTATTTACACTGAGATATATCAGCTGAGGAACAAAATTGACAATTTTTTTTTTATTGATGAAGGTTTTTTTTTTTCTTTTTCTTTAGTCCCTCTACCCCATATTAGTAATCCTTTATGAGAAAATATTCTAGTCTCTTTAGACTTCTCATAGATTATTTTTGTCAATCTTCTCCTTTTTCCTACGTCTATCACAGAGTTGTCTTTCTTTTATTTACACAGCTTTTCCTACACAGTAGTAGTAATAATAATATTTATATATGTTTTTGGTGTCCCACTAGTTGTGTTATAATTAAATGCTTAATTGGAAATTTTCCTATTTATTTGCACTGCATTTTTAGCATTCAGATGTTACTCACTGAATATTTTCTTTTCATAATGTTAACCTGATTTCCAGGCAATCAGAATTTTTGAATCATTCTGAATACTGAATATATATGTATGTTTATATGTTTCTTTCATTATCTTTTGAGCTGATTGACTGCTATTTTAGTTTAGTCATGTGTCACCTATTGAATAGCCTTCCATTTTGAAAAGACTAACCTGATAAGGGAATAACAGTGCTTTTATTTTATATTGTTTATAGTGGAGCTCCCTCACCATTTCCCATAACATACTCACTGTCACATTGATATAAATATAGCCTAGTGGATGGTGAGGCTCATTAAAAATTAGTTGAAGTGCTGGGCTTCAAGGGCTTTGAGTGGCATGAAATCTAGCTGGAGGGCAGTGACTAATGGTGTGTCTCAGGGGCTCACACTTAGGTCAATACTTTCAATATATTCTTGACTGGATGATGGGACTGAAGGTGTCCTAAGCAAATTTACAGAGGATACAAAACTGGAAGAAATGGCTGATGCTCTCAGATCAGAGATTCGATGTTTCTGTGATTCTATTTTTGGTTTTGAAGTTCTGAGGAATAGACAGTTAACACTACAGGAGTGTTAGTTTTGGTGGTAAGGTGATGGTTTCAGGAGCAATTTATACAGGTTTTGATCTGACCAAATTAGAGCACATTTGTCTAAATCTATAAATGGTGTGAATGCCAGATAAATGATTTAAATGAACATTTAAGGACACTGGTCTTGGATATCTATCTGTTCATTTTGTGGAAGTTGTTGAAGGTTTCACTTTTTTTTTTTTTTTTTAATAAATGGAAATTCTTTTAGGATAACAAGCCAAAGACCGAATTCTATGTTTTTTCTCTTGTGTATTGTAACTTGGGTCTCTTTGATTTTGATTTTATTTTTTCTGCCTAAAATGTGACAGCAGGAATAAGGAATGCCTCACTTTCTCATTTTGTCTATAGAAGCGTTTAGATCAAAAAGCCTATTAATCTTGAAAACTTCTATTGTAATGAGGTGTCACCTGCTGAAAACTCTTCATTATGTCATCCGAGTAGTACTCAGATGGTATGATAGATACATCATAAAATAAGAATGTTCTTAATGGTAGTCAGACAGTATATTTCATCTGCCACAAAAGCTGTGCTAATCTCATATAGCACCTTAATAGACAATGCGGAAAAAATTTAAAAAGTAGAAAATGATTAAATTTGGTAATCTTTCCATGCTTTCCATTCTTAGGTTTCCAATACTGAATATTTTCTACTACCTATATGCTAATTTGCACCTCAGTGTTTTATTAATTTAATATTAATTTTGTTGTGAACTTTGCCTCCCACCTCCTATTACTTCCCACTGCCCTTTTAACATTTTCTGTTATATGAAGTAATTCTCTTTCAGTCACCGTATTTCATGATTCTAGGTTCCTGTATACAAGGAGATTAACTTATTTTGTTCTGGGTAAGGACCACATCCTTTCTTTGAGTGGCTGTTGTATCAGACTTCTCAGCCAGAAAGAAACAAATTAGTATGGCTAAACCTGAGATAAAATTAGCTATTTTGACAAACAAATCTCTGAGAAATACTACAAGGATTTATGGTTAAATTTACAGGCAGCACAGAAGGTACTTGATGACATTTTATCTCTAGAGGAAATATGTCCTTTTTTTTTGCACTAAAACATCAACTTTAATAGGTTTGGGATTATTTGCAGAATATAACATTCCTCTATGTAGCAGCAAGTGCATTTTCAAACTGACTGTTAGATCCCGTTGTCAGCCTGGAAGATCTTTCAAGCATGTACTGTATTTTCAGACAAATTGCATTTTCTTTTTTGATAAAGAGATTAAAGAGCATGAAATCCATGTCTAAATATTGAAGGAAAACAGTGCCTAAGCTCAAGCTAAAGTCCACCTTTTATTCTTGAGTTTGAAAACTTTAGCGTGAATTTTTGCATATATGTGTTTCTAAAATAAAAAAAAAATATTCATTTAACAAATGCTAATCACTATTACATGATCGACTTCATGACCGTTCGTTTTTCTTTCTTCATCTTTCTTCTAGTTCTTACTTTTAGTAAGCTCATGATTTGGTTAAGCATTTCTTAAGAAATATGGGACACTCACATGACAAAACATTTTTAAAACAAATATTTCCTGTGTCTAAAGATCAGCTGAACATCTGAAATTGTCTTCCATGGAGAGTATATTATGTCACTTTTTGAAGAAACTTTGCTTTTTAGACCCTTATAGAACATGCTTTCAAATACAAAGTCAATAAATCACATTATTTAGGGGCCTATCTCTGTATTATAACTAGACATAGAACGTAGATGATATTCCAGCTTTCAGCACCATGAGATATTCAGCATCTCAGGTGCCAAAATCGGATGTAATTTTCAATTTTTTTTGCTCATACCTATCTTCCTTTTTTTGAGCACAAAATTGCCACAAACTCAATCTATGATTAGTAGATCTATATTGTCATGCTTCAGTGAAAACGGAAACAAACCACATTTTCTACCCACAGATATGGCTAAAACTATGCAATGATTTCCAATTTTACAGTGAGACATATCTTGTCTCTCACTGTTCATCTTTTACCTTCGTTCTTTTACCTTCTTACTTATACCTAACTAAACAGAAATGAAATATAGACATGGTAACATATAAATCCTGAATCCTAACAATCACATTCTATGTCCTAAATATACTTTTGATAGTTAACAATGGATTTAAAAAGGAGATAGAAGCAGTTTGCCTTTTTTTGCAATTTTTCAGTGACAATCCATGTTTGTAAAGTCAGTTCCACCGTAGAGGAACATAAATTCAATCTTCTGAACACACACCAACCCAGCACTCAGCTATGTACAAAAACAGACTGAGAGATGATTAATAATCAAAAGAGATTCAACAATGAAATCACATTTTAGTTATGATCCTGAATGGTTAAACAACAGTTTCAGTGCCTGCAGTTTTGCCTGTTGATAGAGGTAATTGAATTCTTAGTTATTGTTAAAAGATTTTCATGAGAATTTGTATCTTTCATATGTTTAGCTGCCTTTAAGTGTGATGAAGATCTGGGAAAAAAAATTGTTAATGTAAACTGCATGCTTGTCTGTTTACTTGTTTGTTTCCATCTCTGGTAAAAATAGTTTAGACTATTTGACTGTGAATATAATGTAAATTTCTTCTCTATGATAAAAATTCAATGCTTTATGTTTATGCTTTGTCAATAAAGCATGCCAATGCTTTATTTTTCTGTTAAGATAATTTTATAATATCATAGAATCATAGAATGCCTAGGGTTGGAAGGGACCTCTAGAGGTCATTTAGTCCAACCCCCCTGCACACGCAGGGCCACCTAGAGCGCGTGGCACAGGGCAGCATCCAAACCGGTCTTGAAGATCTCCAGGGAAGGAGACTCCACAACCTCTCTGGGCAGCCTGTTCCAGTGGTATGTTACAAGTATAATCCAGTGAGGTCCAGTTTTTAAAAGAGAGGAGAATTTATTAAGCTTGCTAAACTTCCTTTTACAATCTACAATATGCTACAATTGATAATGATAAAGATACAGTTCATTCTCCTTAAAAATTTGAATATTTTGAAGCAGAATGTTTCTAATAGTATTGAAAATGTTGTTGTGTGAATTTCACAATATTTTATTTACATAAGAGCTTATTGCTTTTAATTCTGTCCTTCCATTATATTTACAAGAAAGTATTTGATGTTTTATGTATTCATGAATGTCATAACATAAGTAGGTTAAATAACATAAGTAGCATAAGACTGTAGTACATCTCTTTTTGCTACCCACTTTCAAATTGTGTTTTTACCTCACAAAAAGATGTGTGTTACGTGCTAGATTCTCCGATGCAACTTTGCAAAATACCAAGCTGCATGATCATTTTTAATTATGTTACTAGGTCTTATGAGTTCAATGGGACAAATAATTCACCTCATTTGAAAACAAACTTGCATACTGTGCTAGAACTAAATGCTCAGTGGTGTGCTGAAATGAACCATTTTGATCAAAAGTGCCTAGACCTTTGTCACAACTGTAACAGAAACACAGGAGACCTAAGTGGGGAAAAAAAAAAAAAAAAACAGGACATTCACGTCTTCCTTAGATAATATGTTTTGAGGCGCTCTTTTAAAAAGCAACTAAACTGTCTTACTGATTTCAGTGAAGCTTACCTTGATATTCGTGAGAAATAATTTTACAGGGTTTTACAGGGGAACCTTATGACTACAATTTTTTACCTTTATTTGAGAGCTTGAGATAAATGTAGCAGGATTTTCCTAATGTTATTATTGCCCAATTAAGAGAATATTTCCAGAATCTTCCTAAATAATTAGTACTGGAAGAGTCGGAAGGACAGGAAGAAGTCTCTAAGTAAGAGAGAGACTAAAAAATAAGTACTTTTTTATTCTCAGACAACCCATCTATAATGTGCTAGTAAATGTTTTTCTGAGTGAGATTGAATACTCATTTCTCAAAGTTCTCAATTACTTCAGTATTAAAAAAGGGGGGAGGGGAGAAGGGAAGAAAGCAGAGAGGAGTGAAATAATTCTTTCATTCTTGTTTTCAGAACTAGTTATTAAGTAGAAAATTGAGATGTTTCATGGTTCTGCTCCTGTTGACAAACTGAGAACTACTGAAAATCAAATACAAGGGCTCATGGGATTTTCATGTCTAACCTGAAAAGATCAGGATTATTTCAACTCCTGATTTTATTAATTCAGAGAGTCTAGATCAGCCTATGAGTATGCCATTATATTTGAACTGTCAAACAAAAGTTTCTTTCTTATTTGCTATTTTTTTTATCCAACACACTTTGAATTTTTAAACATCAAAAGGATTTGCTACATATTGGATTGTACAACATTAGTTATAAAATATAATGGTTCAGTCTGAATTCTTCCTAAATTTTCCTCATCCATAAAAAAATACGAATATGAATGTTTATCAGGCCATGAGCTAAATTTAACATTGTTTTGCAGATGCTAATATCTATTGTGTTAGAGTTACAGTGGCTGATGTCTTTATTTATAGAAAATGTTATTGTTATTTGGGTCGTTGGTGGTATGAGACTAAAGTAGAAAACTGGTGACATGATTGGTAAAACTATCTGCTGTATACCAACTATTACATCTCACTCTAGACTTTGGGAGTAATGGTCTTTGGAAATAAAAATAGTACATGATAATACTTAACACATAAGGAATAACTGGGATAAAATGTTTTTTCTTTGCTTCCAACTACAAATTTAATTTCAGTTTGCTGTGCTATGAGACAGTTTCCTATGCCAATCACTTTAGGCAGAGTTAGTGCTTTCAAATTAAACTGAAAGGGTTCCATTTTGTTTTGTTTTAAAACTATTTTAAACTTAGAAGCATTTAAAAATATAAGAAGTTTCTCTAATTTTGAATGTTTACAAGCTTTTTAAAGTTTTCAATGAAATCGAACATTTAAACCCTCACAAAGGGATTTGGGGAAAGGAAGGACTTGAATGAATTTAGTAGGGGAAAAGATCATTTTCAAAACTTGTAATTAATTGGTTGCCTTGGGACTGAAACTAATTAGAACTAAATTAGGAGAGTATTTTTCTTTTTTTAATAGCTGTATGCATTATCTGATGTGGTGCTCATATATCTTTCTTGGTGACTTTCTAGGACTGAGTGCTCAAAAAACAGCTGGATATTCTATATGCTCTTCTTCCGCTTTGGCTCAGGCACAGTAGTACATCGCCAGCGTTTATACTGCATTTCTTGGGAAAATCATCATAAGGCACTTTACATAATAAAACTAATCAAACCAATGAAACACCTGGAACTAAGATCTCTGACAGCAATTCAATATGCAGTTACAGCTACATCAAAAGTCTGTGCTTTCATCCTGAATTTAAAAGATAAATGGAAATCTCTTCACAGAGAAGGAGTTCCAAGAAGCTGACATATAACAAATGGAAAATCTCCAGCTGACAAAGCAGTGTTAAATGGTTTTAGTATTAAAGAAAAAAGAAGGAAAAGGTCATGTTTCTCTATAATAATGCCAGAACCAATGTATACATTAAACAAAAAATGAAAAAGAAAAATAATATTTGTCTTTATTTTGAGTAGTAGAGAATGTGCAGACCCCACTTAGTAATCCAGCGTTATTTGGAGAACTTAACAATTGAGTGAGACTAGTTAAACTGCTCAAAATTAAAGGCCAATAATATCATTGGGTTAGAGGTCTCAAAATTTTAGCACTAAATCCCCCTCATATTCTAAGAACACAGTTTATGGAAAAATTGCTAGTTTATCCGTAACACAAAAATTGTTAAAAAGGGAGGGATGTAGCATGTATATTCTTTTAAGATGAATGATTGAAGTCCCTAAAAAGGCCTATAAAGTCTGAAAAAATACCAATATGAAGACTGACTTTTTTTTTCATAAAGGTAGGACCTTTATTAAAGGTTCTGTATCCTACACATATATGGAACAACTAATCCTGCATAGCCATTTCCAGGCACCTGCAGGAAAAGAAATTAAGCAGGAGTAGTTAGTATGGATTCACAAAAAAGGCAGATCATGCTTAACCAATTTGATATCCTTTGATGGGGTGACTGGCTGGGCAGATGAGGGGAGAACTGTGGATGTTGAGTTCAGTAAGTCTTCAGATACCATGCCCTGTAAAATCCTCATAGAACTGATAAAGCGTGGGTCAGATGAGTAGACAGTGTATTGAACTGAAAGCTAACTGATTGACACAACTCAAAGTTGCAACAAGGGGCATGAAATCCAATCCAGCTGGAACCTACTAACTAACAGTGTATCCCAGGGTGTCTTAACACTTTGAGTAATGATCTGAATGATGGGACAGAGTGCACCTACAACAAGTTCTCTGGCAACATAAAACTGTGACATAAATAAGAAGCTTGTGCTGCCATTCAGAGGGACCTTGACAAGCTGGAGAGATGGGCAGAAAGGAACTGCTTAAAGTTCGACAAAGGGAAGTGCAGAGTCCTGCGCACAGGGAGAACTCCATATGCTAGTATAGTCTAGGGGCTGACCTGCTGCAAAGCAGCTTTTCAGAGAAGGGCATGGTGATCTTTATGTGCAAGTTGATCATGAGTCAGGAATGCACCACTGCAGCCAGGAAGACCAGAAGAAGAGTCAACAGGTCAAGCAAAGTGATCTTTTTCTTTCTAATTTGAACAAGTCTTTAGAGATCTCTTCATACCTGAATTATTATGTAATTCTGAACAGTAAGTTAGAGTACAAGCATACAAGGATATCTCCACTGCTAAAGATAACAACGATGGCATGACAAGACAGTAAATTGGAAAGACCAGGCTAGAGAGCAATCTCTGTAATACTTTGACCTGAAAACACTGAAAAAAATTCATATACTGCAGGATAGACAGAGGTGGGTGGAGGTGGGTGAGAAGAAAGAGAGATGAAAAAGAGGTAATCTGAACTGTTGTCTTTCCAAGGCAACTTCTTTCAGGAGTGCCACTCACCATCAGCAAGATTGCCCTCTACCGTACCAAGTGAAAATCTTAGTCTGTCATTTTGGAGCCTGTGGTGCAGTATTTGAATGTGACTCTCAATAGAGTGTTTTCATTTATGGTTTGGACTTTAATTAATAAAAATGTAAAAACATGGATTTGTGTACTTTTGAAACCTGGAACCTTCATACCTTAGTTGTGGGAATAGAAATGGGAATCATATCAGTTAGGAAATATAGATGTTATTTTAGGTATTTTAGGTGCTCAGTTTCAAAAAAAAAAAATTATTTAAATCCTTAGGACAATTAGTTCCTTTGGGTAATTACATATATTACATAAATGATGGCATGGACATAGACTAGTTACATGACATCTAATTCACAAACCAAAAATAGTAATAATAAAAATCTCTATGAAATCAGAGAAAAATACTGTCTGACAAACAGTGAAATGTATTTGTTGCTTCTAGATGAATAAGGGAAAAAAAAGAATATTAACCCCTGTTTGTGTGAAGTCTGATCTCATGCATGCCATGGCAATTCTCTACAGTCCTTTCATTTTGTTTCTTCCTGGAAAGTGCATTAAAATGGTGGCCCTTTATCTCTCATAAAAAACACTTTCTGAATTCAAACTGTTGCTAATGTGATTACTGATGATACGAGCACACAAGAGGAGTTTTCTTACTCCCCACATTTAAATTCTGTATATTCTTTCCTCTATTCCATTTACATGCTGGTAAGTATCTATGTAATTCTTCACTTCTTTTATCAAGGATATGAACAAACCATAGCAGAATCATACGCAACTTTTACAAATCTTCTTTAGGAAATCAAATCTGTAGTTAGAAGCACAAACAATGAACTAGATATAAGACATAGAGTACATTTTTTTTTTCCTCAAATAGAAGAGTACTCTTTTCTCTACATTAACAAAGAGTGCAAAAGGATATGTTCTTTGTCACTTGAAATACAAACTGCTGGACTAGTGTTTTTTTTTTTTTTTTTTTTTTTTTTTTTTTTTTTTTTTTTTACACAGCCAATGTATCTCTGTTAAACTGTGTAAAGTTTGGGGGAGTTTTTTTGATTTTCTTTCTCTTATTATGTCATTATGTCTCCTTTCCAGTATACTGTATGCAGCTTCTTTCATTCTTTGGTTGCTCAGATACATTTCCATGCTGTTGTTTTGTTAAGTTTCCACTGGAATTTCTTCTTGATATGTACCTCAAATCCTTTTATAACGGCACTTTTATTTCATTGTATTGATTAATCACAGCAAAACAAATCAGTCATTTTAACTGTGCAGAGAGATTTAGGATCATTGCATACTGATAAAATTGCAATTTGAAGGAGATGCCATCTGCAAGCAATGTTGTTTTCAAACAGAGTTACAAGCTGTTAGCCTTTTACTCTACACAATTCAAAATGTGAAACCAAAAGTAGTTATAGATATATTTCTAAGTCCTGGAAACAGTTCTGGTTTGTGAGAAAGAAACTGCATTGAGACAAAAGTTGATAAACTGGGTCAAGCATGTGGTTGCCTTGCAAACATCAAACATTTTTTGGAAAAATAAAATCTAATCAACTAAGCAGATACTCACTGCTTCCTTACTGCACTATTTGAAAACTGTGCATTTATTCAGTCTCTTCACTGTGTTTGTAGATTAATACAAAATAATAAACAGCAAACCTATGCAAACTTTTATCATATATATGCCTAGGGTTCCAGAACTCAGCTAAGTCATCTTGGATTTTGTTATACTCTCTGAAAACTGCAAGAGATATGGCAGACATGGAATTACCTGAAATGTTTTAAAAGCTTTGAATGTTCAGGAGTCCACATTGTCAGTGTTTTTTGACATTTTGAACAGAGAAGTCACAACAGGTGAAAAGCACTCTCCTACCCTTGGGGTATGTTGTGCTGGTGAGGAGGAAGACAGGAGTGATCTTAAAGGTCTTTTCCAACAATAATGATTCTATGGTTCTTTGGGCAACAAAAAGCATAGAGAGTCTCACCTCCAGAATGCCCTAATACCTTCTTTCTTAGGACCCCTGTTGCAATAGCAATCCAGCAGTGCAAATTACTCTTTTGGGACAGACTAAGGAGGAGGGAAGAGAAAACCTGAAGATCACAGATCTTCAGTGATTCAAGCGAGACTCAGGTTAGTTTTCTGCACTTGGATCCAGAAATTAAGTAGCCGCTTTTGAGTTGCTTTGGGGTAAAGTTTTTTTCTAGCACAAATCGATGTAGCAATGAATTTAATGAGGAAAGTACTGATGTACAATTTTCAGGTTCTCACAAAGGTTAAATTTTACCATGTTCTGGTAGGCTGAAACTAGGTCATCTAACTTTCTCAATGTAAAATGATGTTATAATACAAGTAAAATGGTGATTTGTAAGTCAACAGGATTTAATCTCATCAATATGCTTCATGTTGATCAAAAATTGATTTATGAATATACCAAATTAAAAATATCTTGTGTATATATATATATATGTATATATATAACATTCCGTTTTTAAGTTGAGCCACAAAGCTTTTCAGTAACATTTTCAAGAGTTAATCTCCAAAGACAAGACCATTGTAGATACAAAAGCAAACAAATATGTATCCATTTGCATAGTGTCATCTGGACAAACACAACATCAAGCATGATTTTTATCGCGTAAATTGCCTGACACACAGTGAGATTGTCTTGGCTTAAACTTGAGTGCAACACTCCGAAAAATGTCTTGGTAATTCTAAGCTGAAATTCGAAATATTCGCAAAGGACTCTATCAGTATAAAAGTTGGAATATTTCCATGCTACCAATTGAATAATTTGTGCTGTAATTCTTATTTATTATAATAAAGGCTTTGTAGGAGGGATGTCAATAGTTAATAAATTCTGCATATTGGCACAAAAACATTGGCTTAGAGATCTCATAACTGATTTGTGTTGGAACTTAATTGCATAAAAATTACAGACATTATTCAGAAACAAATTGAATCACTATAAAACAGTGTTGCAAGAACAAGGATAGCTACATGACAGACCTAGAGGCTACTCCAAAGCTGCCAAAATAATTGTCTGAAGAATCTGCCAAGGAGACAGATGCTGCTGATAGAAAATAATATTCCCTTCCCTGTCATTTAGTTATAGCAAAAGTCTAACCTAAGACTTACAGAAGTGATACTGTGTTCTTAATTGACACACATTGCTATTTCGTATCTATTAAAGGTGAGTACCTTTGTACTTTCCTAGTTCTCTCTGCTATAGAAATGCTGTGGCTCTTGGAAACTGATTTTTACACACAAAAAATAAACTACTGTATAAACAGGGCTATAAATGTAAAATGTGTCACACAAATATTTTTAAAGTATGATCTGATATTTATTAGTAATTAATGAATAAGCCTAGTAATTAATTATTTTAGCAGAATCATAGTTATCTTTTTAATTCTGAAGTCAGCAGGTCAGAACCATAATTTCATGTTTGTATTTTTGATCTCTTATTTCTTGTGGAATTCCAGAAAGAACTCTCTCTGATTATGGTGTGTAAACTCTGCTGCAGTCAAGAAGAGAACTTAAAGCAGAAAGCTCTATTTGCTCTCTGATGTTGCAGTTTCAAAATTTATGAGGCTGCAGCCTGAACTGGAAGCAAAAATACAAACAAACATGAGCCATAGCACCCAAAATCCCCTTTCAGAAAGGATCACACAGCAAGCGCAGTACCTAAGATTTATGCTATAGCATTGATCAGCCAGTACACAGTGGATCTAATTCTTCTGACTTTTTGAACATGGGTTCAGTGTATATACATCATCAGACTGTTCTTTGTTGAATGCATGGAAGACATGCTCCTTAGCAAAAGGAACCTGACTGCAGTTGAGGGTTGGAGACCTGCCACAAACACAGAATATCAGTTAGACAGAACCTCAGAAGGAATATGATTGGGAAGGTGGAGGAGTTTACCTGTAGAGTGTTAGTGGAGAGTTTATGATGGATACAAAAACTTAAATCCTATGTAGACAGAAATTGTTAATTTATATTTTTATTTGAACTGTGGGTTTGGTGAGGAATTGACAAAAAAAAAAAAAAAAAGGTAAGAGAAGTAAAACTTCAAAATGTAATGCAATGTATTTTGTTGGGAAGCAATAATTCTAATTATAATCAGAATTATATTTCTATTATAAATATAATAATTCTGACTATCTGATGTGATGTGCACTATGCTATCATCTGTTTGGAAAAATGTTTTAGAGTCATTATAGATTGCTCTCTGAAATAACAAGCTAAGTGCTTATCTATGATCAAAAAGTCAAACTAGACATCAGGAATTATTAAGAAAGAAACAAAACAGAAAATGTCATAATACCAAAATGGAAAATGAAATTTGTCACTGTATTCAGTAGTGTGCGTCTGTCTTGTCCATCCATCTCAAAAAATCGCATCACAAAAACGAAAAAAAAAGAAAAGAAGAGCAAATCAAATGAACAAAGTTATAAGAAGGCTGCTGTATAAGGAGACTTTAAAAGATTAGAACTTTTCTTCCCGGGCAAGAGACAATTGAAAGACAGTATGATACAAATTTATAAAATCACAGATGGTATTAAAAAGATGAACAACAGATGTTTATTACCTAGTTTACAAGAGAACTAAGAGAAACACAAAGAAATGATTAGTCAGCAGGTTTAGTAAAACCAAAAGTAGTTGTATTCTCATACAAGTTAAAATTAGTTGCAGAACTTACAGAAAACGCAAAAAGCTCAAAATCAAAAAAAGAAAAAAAAAGAAAGTTTTACTGAAATCTGAATTGATACAGAATCACAGAATAACTGAGGTTGGAAGGAACAACTAGAGATCATCTAGACCAACTAGTCTGCTCAAGCGGGGGTAACTAGAGCACATTGCACAACATTGTATCCAGAAGGCTTTTGAATATCTCCAAGTTGATATTAAGATCTTCCCCTTCCTCCCTTCTTTTTGCACTTCAGCATATGCTTTCTTCCCTCTTCTTTCCCATCTCCTTCTCTCATTGTAGCATTGACAGAATGAAAGTGCCAAGCAAGGCTTCTGCCTCAGTGACTCAATAAGGGATGCATATCTCATCTGCTTATGCTCATCTCTATCTGCTCTTCCAGTGCTACAGGATGCTACTCAAGGCTGTGGTTCCTTTGGACATCTTGGTATACAAAGTGATTCCTAAGGACAAGTCTTGTGAGATGAGACAGCTTGGGAATAGCCTGTGCTAAGCTATTTGCTCTCTAAGTCCATCAGGGCTCTGCGCAATCATTTTACTCTGGATCTGAGCTTTAAAATGGGGAGACAGCTGGTGATAGCTCAAGGCAGCTGTTCTCTTCTCTGTCTCCCTACTGCCAGGACAGGTGGTCTCTAGAAATTATCTTGCTTGTTAATAAATGTATAATAAAATTGCATGCACTTGGTTACATTTGGCAAAAATCTAATACTTCTGTCAGTCTTCATTAAGCCTCTGCCATTCACAATGTTGCAATAACTAGGGGCTGAATTAGTGGGTTCCTGGTTCAGTACTTTCGCAAAACAGATCAGGTATTTGGACCAAATCCTGTTAATGACTAAATTTAGTTGAGTATCTACACTCAGACTGTTTGATTTTAGCTTATCACTCTTCTGATCATTCTTTTGCAGTGTCATCAAGATACTAATTTCCAAGCCATTTTACCCAAATTATTTCAGAATTAGGTAAGTGCACTAATTGCTGGACTGCAATTATTTCTCAGTCTTCTATGGCTGGTTTGTTAAAAATAATAATACAAAACTCTACTCACTCTTCACAAACATTTATTCATCTTTTTTTTCCTTCTTCTTTTTCTTTAGAAACTAAAATGAGACAAACCAATCGGAACCCTACTCTTGCTGTTTAAAGTAAAAAACACTGGAATATGAGCTTCAATTCTTCAGCTTTTAAATGACTGTTAAATTGTTTAGTACAGTTCTTCTAATAACCTCCCTCTGATGGCTCCCTTTTACAAGCCTTTGGAAGTTAAATCTAATTAGAATAGCTTTAGAACTGTTTGGCATATGTCTCATAAAATTCTTTACCCCATGCCCTCCTTCATACTTAATATGTCCTAATTAACTCTGAGAAGAAAATGAAAAGGAACACACATAACAGTTTTCACCCAGACAAACATAGAAGAGGTCTCCACAGAGTACCATTAAAAACTGCACTCACTTAGAATGAATCAGCTAGTTGGCAGAGAAAGGTGGGGGAGGAAAAGGAAGAAAGAAAGAGAATATATTTTTTATGGAACTGAACACAGGTCTTCAATATGTAAAAGATGTCTTTCTGCTTTTAAATCACGCAAATAGGCCTGTTAAGGTCAAACTCTCTGTCTAAAGATGAGTTGTTTAATCCTAAATTATTGACTTGATATATTCTTAACAGATTGTAAACAGCTTAAACAGAGCACATTTCTCATTGGCTGCAGAAATGAACAAGAAACAGTGAGCAAAAGAGCTAAAATGAGATGCTAACTACATGAATAACTGTAAACTTCTAAGATTTGCCCAAGATGAAAATTTCTAAGCTTATATTTTTATGCTAGTACAAAATTAGTACTTTGTTGGCTTTGATCAGGAAATTTTGAACATGCTTCCTGAAGTTCTGGGGTCAATTTATATATAAGCTTGTAAGATTCTACGAGAAATGATTGTATTTTATTTGCATGATGGCTTGCATCTGGTTAGTAACTAAAGCAGTTAAACTGTTTCTAATCCCTAAGTGTCCATCCTGTTCCTGATTGCTGAGATATAACTCAGCTACTTTTATAGCATCATACAGAAATTCTTTCTGTATTAGGACTTTTCTTTTTAAATTCATTGTTATATTTTTTTCAAGAGTGACTTGAGTTACCAGATTTATTTCTTATTTTGATTAAAGGAAAATTGCATTGTGGGACAAATATCAAATGTTTGCATTTTTAATAGTAATCGTTCTAATAGGTAGGTATATTCACATACAGTCCTGCCCAATTTTTAAAAATCACCTATAGGTATTCATTGCACCATAATATTGCAGAATTCCTTTTTACAGCATTACTTCAACTTTAGGACATAAGATCCCATATTATATAAATCTCATAAATCATCTGTTCAGTTTCTATATTCTATCATTTTACAGAAATTTTTGTGATATATGAATTCCTATAAATGAAGGGAAGATGAGAAAGTTGAAGGGAAAGAGGGAAGCCAGAAATGTAGGAAGAAAGAAGGAAGAAGGGAGGGAAAGAAAAGGAGAGGGAGGGAGGAAGGAAAAAACAAATGAAACAATGAAGAATGGTTCTGTTGAGCTCTACATCTGGTCCTTGTGATCATCATGCTGGTTTCAGGTAATAAACATTGTTTAAAAATGGTGTTTCTATCAACTTTATTTGTTTTTTTAATATTTTTTAAAACATTCCTTTAATGTAAATTTAATAATATCCTCTTTTGTACTAGCAGTGAAACAAGCTCAAAACTAATCAAATAAACTCAAAGATGTAATAGAAAAATGAACTACCAGCATAAGAGGATGAGGCTAGAATAGATTTTTTTTCCTAAATCAAATATTTTTGTCTACTATATTCAACATTTACACTTGCTCTTTCTCCTTCAGATTTTTCTTGCTTTCATACATCCATCTACTGACTTGATTTTCATTCATCCATCCCTTGATACTGATTATTTATAATGAGTTTTGGATCAAGACTGTCACTTCTTTAGAAATCTAAAACCCTAAGTGACTTTTGAAGAAGACTGAATTGATGTGAATGACTAGGTGTTATATCAAGAGAAATGGCATAGAGATCGTGGCTGTCTAACTCAATACAAACACTGATAATATTTACAATAGTTCAGTGTTTTTCTAGCGATCGTAAAAATGTTAAGTTTGTCCTACTTTATTGTCCTGGGGCAATATTCATGGAGAAAGGAATGGTACTGGATAGAGAGTAGGTGGGGCAAGCAGGAAAAAGTGGATCCCTGGGTCTTTCAAGGTATTGTTACTCCCTTCAGAGCTCACACAAGCACTCCTTTGGGGCATCATGTGTTTGCAGATTTGTTTCCCCACCAGTAGCTTATTAACAGTTACCAAATTGATCTTGCAAAAATTTCTGCTATTTTCAACAGGTTTTTCTAAGGATTTTGTGTTCAAATATTCTGAAGCTGAGAAAAGGAGGCTTTATGAAACACACCATTATTTGATTCTGTTTTCTCTCCAACCTCTCTGACACTATTCCTCTCTTAAAAATACTAAAAAAAAAAAAAAAAAAAAGAAGTCCCTCAAGATTTCCTTCTGTGTAAAACAACTATTGAGATGTTTGAGGGGAAAGAAACCAGTACCTCAGTATCTCATCATGTATCAGGGGGAAATTTCAACCTCATACAGGCAGTGTAGTGTTCCTTGCTTTAATATTTAATATAATATTAAAATATTTAATTTGGTATGTTTTAAGTTGAAATTCTTGCTTCACAACTCATAGAAAAGGGAAAGCCAATTGTAAAGCTTCTGCTATAACACTCTGATGGATCTAATGGTTTAAAATCTTGAGTATGTTTCTGTATCTAAAAGATAAATAAGCAGATGATGAAAGCTAGAAACAGGAAAATGCAAGCGCAAGTACCAAAATGTAGAGAGTAATGAAAAAATACAGAAGCAAAATTAATGTTTTGAAAGAAAAACATTACATTAAAACTGTTGATCCCTATGTAAACACCTAGCTGAATTTTATTAAAACATACTATACTTATGCACTTAAGCTAACGGCTAGCCCAAGCCGCAATATCTCTTTAGTTTAAGCAACATCTACCAGTAATTTTTATAATCATGCAATAAAAATACAATAAGTAACAATAATACTATTTAATAATATATGGATCTCAATTCTTCATGATGTGTATTCGAGTTGGGGAGTGATATAGTTACTTGTTGAGCTTATAATGATGATTCTTAGACTTTGATTACAGTGAGGTGCAAGTAAGTACATACCGACCTAGTAACTCCCAAAGGGAATTTCTCTCAGGTGAGTTTCCGTGGAGAGAATATTGCAGCTTAAAACTGAATTCCCATTGAGGAAATCTTGCCCTCAAAAGCTTTGTTACAGGATGCTGATTTTTTTTTTAATGGAGAAAAAATGTTAGTGTCTAAGCATCAAAAACTTACTTTCTATTCCAGTTTTGGTTTTCAGAAAACTATATTTGAATTATTTTCTATACATTCATTGTTCACTTCAAAATCATTTTTGAGTTAAGTTTATTTTATGTAAACCTTGGAGTAGAATCCAATTTATATGTTCTGCTAATTTTGCAAAGCTAATTAACTTGGTTCTGCTTTTTTATTCAGTTTCCTTGGATTTAATGCTTATGTTTGGTAAGCAGACAGATAAAGAGATAACTGGGTCACTGTATTTATGACTGCTCATTATTCCCTTTAATAACCATGTTGAACAGTTCAAATTCTGATTACAATTAAAATGCTTTTGTGCCATCTTAGTTTTAATTGACTGAAACAGGCTATTTGTATTTTGAATCTGTCTGTAAAGTAATTGGTGATCATAACCCATTTCTTGAGAATACCCTTAATCAGCCAGCTGATTTTTTGAATATTTAGAAATCATTTAAGAATAAGCTTGTTCCCTAGTGGGAAAGTTCCTGTAAATTCTTCCACATTCCTTTCTCTCTTTTTTTTTCTTTCTATTTCCTTATTCACCTTTCACCTTTACACCATCATGAATTTTCTTTCCTTTTCCTTCATTTTTTGTCTCTCTCATCATGTTCCTAATTGCTTTTCATTATGATTTGGTGTCAGGATAGAATACCTCCTTCTTGATATGGATGAAATTGTAATAATGATTTCAAATCCTTATTCTAGTTAAAGAAATGTCTGAATTTTGACTATTCAAGAGGAGGAATTGCTGATGAAATAAGATCAAGATAAGTGAAGAGTGAGATCAACTGAAAACTGACTGAATTGCTGGGTTCAGAGTTGTGACCAGTAGTATGAAGTCCAGCTGGAGACCTGTCACTTGTGGAGAACCCCAGGGGTCAATACTACAGCACGATAAATGAAAATTAACATTTGACTTAATAATCTGACTGCTGGCACAGAGTGCCCCCTCAGGAACCTTGCAGATGATACGGAACTGGAAGGGTTACTGACAAATCAGATATGTGTGCTGCAACTGTATTTGTCAGTGCTTAGACATTCCCCTTAATAAGGAAATATTTTAAAAGTACTGCTTAGAAACAGAACTATCTATTTAGAAATTTACTTCTGTGAAGATGCTCAGGAGGTTTCACTAGCGGACAAAATGATAATAGTTCCTTGAAACCAATTATACATACCACAAAGATTTTATGATACCACAAGAATCTTCATATTGAGCAGAAACAGTGCTACTTGTGTACATGGATAAACACTTTCACACATACAAATGTGTGCATATATATATATGTATAGTAGTTTTGTAGAAATTTTTGTACAATAAGACTTCTCAAACTTTTAGTAGAACAGTTGGATGAGTTATTCTGTATAAATGTTCACTGTCACTGGAAATTTGTTAGAAGAGTTTTGCTACCTTTAAATAAAATAACAATTTCCCCTATGAAATGTTACTTTTCAAACTTTTTTTTGTAATTATGTTAACAAATAGTTATGTAGTTATTTTGAGTGTTAGTAATCAAAAGGAAAATTGATGTGCTATAAATGTTTTCACGAGATTTCCTGAGTCAGATTTTTGGTCACTATGTCCTACCCATTACTAAAGGAACAAAAAGGAACTGGAACCTTCAACTAGAAATGTTTCTAAAACATGCTTTTTCTGGAGAGCATATAGATGGCTTTATGTTATCCCTCTGGCTGGGAATCCTTGTCTTCTCAGAGGTTTCATCTATAAATACAGTGAGAAGGGTAAAGTTTGAGTAGAGTTTGTTGGAATGATGAGTATCATTTTAGGTGCTGTATGGTGCAAAATCAGAGACTCAGCATCGGAGTGATGTTAGGAAATCATATATCCTCTGTCCACCTCTGAAATATTGCATCGAGAATAACTGTGAATGCCTTTGGATGCCTCTACTGATTAGTATATGCATTCCCAAGGTTCTGGTCCCTCAGACACCCAGAAAGGGTCTGGCTGAAGCAAGCTGTGGATTTCTTCTTCTTCTTTAATTGTTATTATTTTATTTATTTTATTTTACAGAACTGTAGAATCATTTAGGTTGGAAGGGACCTCTAGGTCATCTAGTCCAGTCACTTCTTTAAGTAGAGCCAACTTTGAACACAAATCCAATATCAAAGTCAGATCAACCAACCTTGACATTTTCTATTCAAATTTTGAGTATGTTCAAGAATTAAGTTTTTACAGTTTCTCTGAGCATGAACAATATCAACCCTCAATGTGATTTTTTTCCTTTTTTATTTAATTGCAATTTCCTTTACTGTAGTGAACAGTCATTGCCTCTTGCTGGGAGCCTTCAAGAAGAGTCTGCCTCTGTCTTCTTTATAATTGCTTGTTACATAGCTGTGCAAGGATTGCCTGGAAAAGAGGAAACTTAGAGAAAACCTAGACCCTAACAGAAGTTTTGGCATTACAGAAGCTTGCTTGGGTGATACACATCCAGGTTGGCTGGTATGTGCAGAATCTACCTCTCCACGATTCCCTTGGCAACACAATCTGTCCTCCTAGCACACATTGATAAGAGCAAAAGAAGAGTGGAGCAGAACGGAGACTCACAGACAAATTTTGCTGGCTTCTCTGTGGAGGGGATAATCTGATGGTGCCATGCAGACGACGAGTGAATGGAGAGTGGAGTGGAGTGAAGACACCGTGGTCAAACTCTGTTGTACTCCCTGCCGAGGTGGCAGTCTGATGGTACCATACAGCTAATGAGCCACACAGTGCGATGTCTGGTGCTGGGCCAACAACGGTGGCAGATCAATCCCTTCTGATAAACTTTGCTCAAACTTCTCCTCCTTCTAATCTCATTATAATACCAATACACAACTGCATTCCACTGAGCATGCTGTCTAGATTAACTTGGGAGATTTTTATAAATCAATGAATAACGAAAGCAAATATGACTAGAGTCACTCAAGTTCCACATGAATGTACAAGAAAATATATAAAAGACAAACTAATAAGAGGGACAGGAAGCAGAGGCAGCAGAAGGGAAGCAGAAGAAGCAGAAGAGGGAAGACTTCATTGTAACTTCCGGGTCAGCTGGTGCACTGATCCCCTCCGCTCTTTTCTCCTCAGCCCAGCACAGGGAGTGTAACAGCAGTTTGGCCACGGTGCCTTCACTCCGCTCCATCCTCCGTTACTCCCCTTTGCAGCGGATTGTGTTGCCCAGGGAACCGTGGAGGAGCAGAGTCTGTGCCTACCAGCCATCCTGGAAGTGGCAACTGTATATCACCCCAAGCAAGCTGCTGTAATGCTGAAACTTCTGTTAGACCCTAGGTTTTCTCTCAAGTTTCCCCTTTTCCAGGCCATTCTTTCATACCAGTACATCCATTTTCACTCCAGTCAGATGTAGTCATGGTGTTCTGTTTGTTTTTCAATTGACAATATTAATATTAATAATAATCAACAATGAAAAAAATGTACAAAAATTAATAGGCAAAAGCATTAAAGCTTGCAGGATATCTCAATTTACACTGAATTCATGCTCCCTTTTAAATATTAGCTTAAGATTTCTGCAACTTCGATTTATATTAAAACTTGCAGTATTTTCATAGAGAAACAAAAATAAAATCTATCTATTCAATAGATATGATTTTCAAATCTATAGGATAAATACAAATATGCATAGAGATAAGTAAAGATACACTTAAATATATCTATATATATATATATATGTTTGTTTTAGTGGCACTCTTTCCAAAGAGTCAGATTGGTCGCAGCAATCCTGTGTGTCCTAAAAAAAGAGAATTCACAAGCTAACTTCTTGCCCTCCTTCTAGCAATAAAGCCCCATTACAGTGCATTTTATTTCTCATGAAAACTATTAACAGTCTTGAAGTTTTCAAAGCTACTTCTAGCAGGCAACCAGACAGCTCAGGAGCACTATCAGGAAAAGCAGAAAAAGCTGCCCAGTTTGATAGTGCTTGAGTACTGCTTAAGATGAGAGTATAGTTCAGTCTCTAAAGTCAAACTGGTAAAATTATTTATTTTGATTACTGAATTATTTATTTCTGTTCACAAATAGGCTTTGATTTTCATAAGTGTATTTGTCATGCATCACTGGCTGATCAGTTTAGCTAACAATGTCTATCTTTGGGCTGCCTGACTAAAGTCTTAGTCTTGCAAGGTAGTGAAGTTTGTCATCTTTTAGTTGTCACATGTCATTTCTTCTCTTTGAAGGCTTCAGGAGACCAAATTATAAGCAAAGAAGGGCAACTAGTTTGTTTTGCTAACAGATATTCACTCACTAATACAGAACATCGCTGAGGTGACCTGCTTCTTTGATATTTATGATCATGGAAATAACACTCTCTCACCTCTTTATTGGGATCAAATAAAGAGGTACAAAAATCAAGGTTGAGCTAAATGTCTGTTAGAAATCTGAACACACATTCATGAATACTGAGCACTATCAGTCCCACCTGAAATGTAGGTCTCAAAAGAAAGAGAAAAAGAGAAAGAGATAGCAGAAGAGAAAGAGATAAAAAGAGAAAAAAAAAGAGAAGGGGATAAACAAAACAAAACAAACAAGCAAACAAAAAACAGATGTTTCTTTTCTACGTTGGAGTTGACAGTGCAAGACTTTTAGAAGAAGAAAGCTGTGTAAGCCTCCAGTTTCACAGCAACACAAACTGAAACTGTTCCTGTCTGGTGTGATTCCCCTTTCCCACTACATATTTTTCTTCTCCTTACTGACCTCAATCTGAAACCTAAACTCAATGTTTCATAATCAGGAAAGAACTGTTTTACTATAGAAAAACAGCACTGAATTCTCTTAAAACATTGAAATAGCTACCTTCATATGTCTGTCCAGAGATTTAAAAATTCAGAAAGTAGGAGATCTACTAAGTGACATTTAAATCTCTATTTTTTAATATATTTTTTTAAAAAAAACTGTATTATAAATGGTTTCATGCTAATGACACTTTTACATTTTGGTCCCGTATTCAGGACAGCTAGCAATGCAATGAATTGCTTTGCTAGAAAAACTCTAGGTAAGGCCAAGCAAATGGAGATTACTATAGGCTTAGAAATGTACTCTGTGGGAAAAATATATGGAAACATGAAAGTTGTACAGAACAACTATATTGGACGAAGTATCACATAAATACAGACAAATTATTACACAGTCTGTGTAAAATACGATCTTTGCTATTCCTTTTACCTAATGCGAAATTATTAGATGGTTTGACTGAAAATAGGGACTCTCTGTGTGTTAAATTCAAAGATATAGCATTATCAGGAAGTTCTTCCACTTTCAGAACCAAGGCTCTTGAGGTGTTACAATCCAGGGAGCTCAAAACTGAGGTAACACAAAACATCGGTTACTTTTGAAAATTTCAGATATATGCTTAGTATGAAATTCTGTGGATTAAATCTTAAGAGAAGATCTTATGTGTCCATCATACATATGTAAGCTAAATTCTCATTTTCTCAGTGGTATATTTAGTCTCATCTTTGAAAATCTGAGACAAAATTTTGTCATATACTAGTTTTTCATTTTGGGGGGGAAATATTTTCCTTCTTTCTTTGGTTGCTATGATTTTAAAGACTCAAAGTATTATAATTCTAACTCAGAAGATAATGTCACTGTGAAATGCAATAAAGTACAGGTTTTGTGTTATTTGGAAACATTCTAATCAAACATTTGAAAGATGCTTAATCAAAATTAAATGGTATCACAAAGAAACACATATCACATTATAGATAAAATCGTGAGTCACATTAAAGGTGAATGTGGCACAAATTGCTTTAAGTAAATTTATGGAGATATCTTGAAATTCTGTATATGCAGAGGGACTTGAAGGAGCCTGGCTTAGTTGGGACATACAGGCAGTTTACGTGTGGTCTTTATAATGCTGATGCCACACTGGGCATTTTTTTGCTTATTTTTCTACTTTACTAAAGTTTTGCATCATTCCCTCTAAGTAGTAATGATAATAGGTAAGCTTAAGATAAGCCATAGTTGTTATGGTAGCTTGGACTATTAGGTCACCAAAGAAGTGCCCAAGAATCTACTCCATGGCATTGATGGCAGATTTCAAAGCTGCCTTATTAGCACTGCATCAAACCTGAACATAGGAATGAAAAGGAGCTTGCAGTAACTTTTTGGCAATGCATATGAGTAATAGAAAAACAATATAAAATTATGCTTTACAACAAACAGTTCAATAAATAAAAACAAGTATTTTAAAAAATGCATTTTAAAACACATTCAGATTTTTGCGGTAATGGAAAACAGTTATTTCAAAAGAAAATATAAACTGGAAGTATCATTGCCTCCATGAAAAAAATGACAGCACTGGCCACTTACCTCAGGAAAACAGCACTACAATTTAGTCTGAATGAGGTGCCACTCAGAAGAGCTAGTATAAAGCAAAAAGTCAAAAATTCAAAATTAATTACAGTCAAAGTGAACATATCCATTTACATGGAATACTCCTTTTTGTGTCAGTAGCTTGGAGAGCAAAGAACTCCATGAAGCACTCACCTGGAAAGCCCTATCTATGTAGAGTTCTTTAGACCTTGAGTCAGACTTACTGAGAGTACTGTTGTGTGTGCAGGGAACTGTTGCATCCTTCAGCACTTTCCTCTATAGACCAGTCTGACCAGGAATCTGACCAAGAATTCACAGAGCTCCGAACTGTGTTAGCAACCTGTGTGTGTATTCTTTGGCTATTACTCTACAAGCGCAGGAAGTCCCAGATGGTAACAGCAGGGCTTCACAATAAGAAACAAAGAAATTGTTAGCCCTTCATCACAGCCGCAACGTTATGCACTACTTTAACACAAAATGATTTTTTTTTTAACAAGGTACAAGATCCATATTTTCTGGTAAAGATAAAAGTATATCTGCCTAGATATATTTTACATTCAAAAATAAAAATCTCGTACATTGAGGCAGAATTTCCTTGAATTGGACAATAATGAAAAGCAGATAAGGTAAAATCTGTAATCCCTCTCAAAAAAAACAGTAAAATATTTAAATATTTTTTTTCAAGAAATAGTTCTCTGAATTAGCAACTGGTTTATTAATTTTTTCTACTTGTACTTCATTTTAACTTGTGCTTTTTTTTCTCTAAATATTTAATAATACACAGTACTTAAAAACCAGATAGATTATGTTGTACAAGTTCAATACAATATCTTCTATCCAATTTTCCTAAAATTATATACTTATCTATCTTACAGTAGAATCTAAATAATATAGAAAATGTGGGATTTTCTTATCTACTCTTACATTTGTTTCTTTTTTCATTTTTAATCATTTTTTTTACCACAGTTACTTTTTTTTGGTCTTTTTCTTTTCTTTTCTTTGCAGAAAAACATCTTTTTGTTTTACCTATAGGTTTTTTGTCAATTTTCTTCTCTTATCCCTTCTCCACTTGAACAGTTAATTCTAATACTCCTGCAATCAATGTTTGATTGCCCCCTCTTTGATCTCTTCATTTGTTTCTCTTTTCTATTGCCAGACTTCCATTGTTCAAAAACATGTATATAGATATGTATAATATGTAACTTGATCTTTCCATTACGGAATGAATGAGAGATCTAGGAGTACTTTTGGGACTTTTATTCACCAGCCCAATAAAATTATCTGCAGAGAGTAACAGATCGGATGGGTGCATTCGAACAATATATTTTGAGACAGAACCTTGGGACCAAGCTAGTGACTGGTGTTTGAATGGATGTTTTTTAAATCATGAGGTTGACTAGAAATTTATTTTCTGGAGTATAACAACTGAGAATATTACCAACAATAAATTGTTTGCTATGAACGGGGAAATAGAAGGTACACACATACTCTGACTCACAATGACCTATTATTTGTGTTCAAGAAAACTTAAGGGTCAATTCTAATATTCAGAGAAATAAGCATGTATATTTCATGGACTTAAGCACTTCATATTTTAATAAAGCACATGGTCAAGAGAAACTGAGTAAAACCCAATTGAAATTTCAAACTGCTTTACTACACAGAAAAAATATTGACACTATAAGTATAAATTGAGACCAAGTTTTAACTTCCACATCTTCATAGAAGTAGACCCGTAGAAACTAATAGAGATAATTGTCTGAAAAATGCTAAAATAACTGTGAATTCCACTTTCTGGCCCTTCTTACCACCTAGGTTTTCAATCCATGATCAAACTTCACTTCCATATCTGGAACAGCTTTCTCCATGTTATCATGAGCCAACTTAATGGAAACCAACCAACCAACCAACCAAACCAAACCAAACAAATTTAGAATAGAAACTCTCCCCTCAAAACAAACAAAAACTCTACTTTAAATTCCTTTCTCCTCCTTAGTTTCTCCCTATTCTTGTGATGTTTCCATCTGTAAGGAAGTCAGAGCAGGAATAATTAATCATATTCAGTAGGAATTAATGGCTGAAAGTAGTGCTATGATTTGATATTATGCAGTTTATTAGACTGGAAAGAAAGGTGCGAAAAAGTAAAGTTTTTCTTCATTAGGAAAGCTATCTATCATTATTTGATAGGTTTTCAGTGAAGATGTCAACAGTAGCATACTGTTTAAAATCAGAAAAAAAAAAAAAACATATTATTATCTGCCATTCCATTTGAAGGAAGGTAAATATGTCCATTCAAATGGGGTGTGCGACAGGACAAAATAAACCTTCAGCTACACAGCTCTTGCACTACTATGGCTATTTTACAAATGCAAAATATTCTTCTTCTTTCCTCTACCTAGATTGTCAATGTATATCATAATATCTCTCGAAGTCATGTTTACACTGAAAAAAAAAAAAACATAGTGAAGACTTCCTAGGGAATAATTGACCCAAACACGTAAAACTGAAGTTCAGAGCAGTTGTACAGTAAGACAACATTGTATGATTAAGCAGGTGCAATCGTATTGATAGAGTTACCCTGGTGTAAATATATACTGGTTTTGTATTAGTTTGCTCAGAGCAAGAGTAGCAAATGAATCCATTCAGATGTTAGTTCAAAGATTAACCTCTTTTCCCTCTGTCTGTATTCACAAGCCAGGCATAAGAGGAGTCCTGGAGTGAACCCCTTTCCTCCCCTCAGGTTGGGACACAGCCTGAGAAGACTGCTCAAGACTGAGAGTCCTCTCCCGTCTTTTGGGGTCAGTGATGATTGTGCATTTGTACACTAGGCACTTGCTGAAAACCTCACACTGTAGTAGACAATTTCCTGTACTAACATCAGAAACATGCTTTGTAAATGTTGCATTTGAATAAATCGTGCTATTCATGAACTTGACTACTTGTTTGGAAGGCGTTTGGACCAAACAGTCGACAGACTGTTCGGGGAACTCAGTACTGCCAGAGTCGGGCCTATAGCTGATCATGCTATTTGTGGTCTAGATTCACTGTTTTGTAGGTAATTGGACCTACAGTCAACAGACTGTGAACCCAGTGCTTCCAGAGTTGAGTCTACAGTTACCACAGTATTTGGTGTCCCTATTAAGAGATGAGTCCAGCTGCCTCTAACCTTTGAGGATCAGCTGGAATGCAAGGAGATTCATCTCCTACCAAATGTGCCCTCCACTTCTGATCAAACCACAACACCTATAAAAGACTGCTCTTTGTAACTCATTCCAACAGGGCTATAAGGCCCCAATGTATAGTATTCCGTCCTTACAATGTCTCCTCTACTTCCTTTAATAGGATATATTGATACTTTACAAAATACTTTGGAAAACTTGTTGACCTATTTGTTTTTGAAACTTTTCTATTGTTGCAGTTATACTTGCTTCTTAAGAACATCTGCATGAACACAGAATCTTTGTTATTTGAATCTGATCTGCTCCTGCTGTTTATCTCCCACCTGAAAATCATAATCCTGTACTTGCAACATAATAATTGTAGGAATAATTATGATTTTTTTTAATAGAGAATCCCAATTTCATATAGAGAATAAGACTTGGCTAAATCTCTAACGAACATGTTGTTTCTGCAGGTGGTCTGAATGATTGAAGCAGGGATGGAAGAAGCAAGGATTCACAGATTTTGTATACGTATGTATATAAAATCAGAACTGATTCTAATTAGAATGTATTTCATTTCCAAAAGCTTTCTATGAAGAGCTAGACAACTCCTTATGCTTTTAAAACTGCAATTTGACCAATACTGTTCCAATACTTAGAGATCCCTTGATTTAAGATATATGACTCTGTTCATCATGAATAAACATGATATAATTTAGCTTCAGGCAAATCTATAGAATGAAAGGATACTTCCATATTTTTGAAAGAGTTTTTATGGAATTCCCCATAGTGACTAATGGTCATTGTTTATTCTTGAACAGTGGAAAGAAATTAACATTTGAAAATGTGCAAAAGGGCTAATTTTAGTCTACAATATCTCCAATGGAAACTTTGCTCTCCAATGGTCTAAAATCACTTTACAGCTCTTTCTAAGCAAAGATAGATTTCTCAAGGAGGTGAGGGCTGAAGTTTTGAATCACAGCCTAGAGGATTTGTGCTTTATAGATATCTAGAGATCAGACTAAAGTTATTCATTAAGAAGACCTTCTGGCAATCCAGAAGCAGGACAGTAAGTATTTTAAGTATCAAACACCTGTCATTTCTTTTTTTCCCAGGATCATTTGGTCTTGTAGTGATGCATGAGAAATAGGTCAAGTTGTATCAAATTACCAGATAATGCAAAACCATATGTTCAAAAGTCTTTATGCATTTTATTCTATAAAAATCAAAGTAGACTTGATTTGAAGATACCTCTGTTATCTATTTCATTATAGATACTTGTACTTCAGAATCCATATCATGGTGAAATTTCTTTATTTGGAATTGCAGATGCAAGTTCATCTAAAAGATAAACTGGTATTCTACAGGTTATTAGAGTTTATAGTAAGTACTGGAAAAAAATAGGTGTGCTATTATTCTGGATAACTCTGATCTTTATTTAGGATTCTGTTATGATTAATAGAAAACAGAAACTCATTGAAGAAGAAGTCAGAGCTCCAGGAACGTAAGTGTTATTTTTCAAAAAAAAAGCCTTGTATGAATTATTGAAAAGAAAAGCCTGAATTTACAGACGATAAGAATACTGTACTATCATCTGAACAATCCTAAATCTATAAGTATTTCTTTGAGCAATGTGAAATGTTGTATCCCTGTATTAACTTGGAACAAATAAATAATGACAATTTACATACCAAACTTGACAGTTTATTGATTTTGACAGTAGGCTTGAAGATGCTAGAAGAGCTCAGATCATCTGTACTAACCAAAAACTCATTTTGTCACCCTCATTAAAATGGAGTTCAGTAACAAAACAGTCTTCTACCACTTGCAGCTAAGGAACCAAGCTGAACAAGTGAAACTCGACAGAATGTGTCGGTACATTAAATTCTCAATGAAAGAAAGTTTGGAAGGCTTTGTAATTCCCTTTTCTAATTTAAGGGCTACTTCTCTTAGCCATAAGTTAAGTAAAACAAACAAACAAAACCAGTTGCTATTATAAGTTTACAGATGGAAAAAAAAAATCCCATATCACACACTATATGATATTAACAGGAGTTTCACCAAAAAGTTCCATGGTAATAAGAACTTGTTGAAATGAAATGAATATTGAAAAGACAAAACCATGCAAATAATAAACATCACTATTAAGACAATATACCTCTGACTACATGATAAGAGTATGTAACATGCCATATATATGCATATACACAGACGCATTTAAGGTCTAAGTGTAAATATCCACATACATATAAAGAAAGGCCAGGCAAAGCTTTCAGATTCAGTCAAATTTGTTTTAACATTTTTGCTAAAAGGAGCAAAAACTAATTTAAAATCAAATTAGTTTCCATCCCTTCTGATGCCTAGTTTTGTTGCATTGATATTAATATTTGCTTATCTATGCAAGTTTCCTGTTTGTGATAAAATATGTATGACATTAGAAGAGACATCAAATCTCAGAAATATAGTGCTATGGATTAAAAATAAAGTGTACTTAATATGCTATTGATCTATCAGATTATTCAAGAGCTGGAGGCAATTTTTGCTTAGATTGTCAACAAAGCAATTATTCTGATTCATGTATTTTTGGAGGAATTTTATTTGTTGTGCCTGTTTGATTCAACATGAATTCAAAGATTAGCTGCAAGTGTATAAATAATCCCCAAACATAGAGGATTCATAGAAACAGTGTGTCTAAAGGCAGCTTTGAATAACAGAAGTATATTCTTTGCATAAATCCTTTGCTTTGAGATATGTTGTGAAGTAAGACATTGTAGGTCTTTCGTAGAATCGAAAGGCTTATTACTCCAGAATGTTTGCTTAAATTATAATATTAGCAGAAATAGTCTTAATGCATACACTAAGAGAATATTTATATCATATTTTATAGGTATAAAAAGAATTTGAGGATTTATCTATAAATCTTTGGCCTTCTAATTAAAGTGCAGCATAATGTAACTACTTTTTTTATTACTTGTTAAATTAAGAATTTGTCTATATTTTTATCTTCAAGGCCTCCACATTACATGCTACAGAGGAGGGAGAAAGACAAAGAAGATACTAAGGTTTGACTGCCCAAATGTATGTGCAGAAAGTGAGGGAAGAGACTTGGAGTGCAGAGACTTCTGGAGTTCACCCTCCTGCACATATACTGAAGGAACAGAGATCATCTGTCTGACAAAATGAGGGAAATTATTATGGGTGATTTTTTTTCTACCTATAATATGGATATATGCTTCTGACCCCACTAGAATCCCACTAGAATCAATGGAGTCACTATCCAGTCAATGCAGTCTTAGGAGTGACTCATTTTGCCTTGAAGTAGGTCAGTTAAGTCGTGCAAGAAATAATGTTTATTTTTCCAATTTAGATGTTAAAGGAACTATAAAACAATTACTTCTTACCCAGACATCAATGTTTTAGATGTTTAAAGCTAAATATATAAATTCATAAGAAAAAAAGAAAAAAGGAAAATATAAATCTGCAGTGACAGACCAAAAAAATGGAATTTGAGAAAAATTAATACAAATCTCTTTCTACACCAACTGTTTAAATGGTCCTACAAGGTAACTCTTATTCACAGTGTAACTCTCAGTTAAGATAGATATAGCTGTGGTCTGTCACACATTATCACATTATCTGTGATAATTATCTCAGATGCGTGTATTCAAGGCAGCTCATAGTATAGAATTTTCCATAAAAAAGGGCATTTTAAATGTTATCTAATATACCATCTTTTAAACTCCATGCTTTGTACTTTCCTAATAATTAAAAACAAAAACATATTTTGTTCATTTCTGTGCTTTCTTTATGTGAAAGCTGAAACTCTAATATAATAACAGGGTTTCATGCAAAAAAGTGATGAGGTCCCTCAATGCATAATAACATGTAAAAGTTTGGGATCTAGCCCCAGGTTTGAGTTTGACTTTGCATTTTAAATTAAGATAAAGTATTAATTTAAATTAAGAATAAGAAAAGATTTGTGAACTTAAGTAATCGTTAGCAACCACAAAATATTTGCTATCCTTAGTGGAAAGTATTTTATTAATGGTAATCATTCTTATGCAGCCAGGTACTTTCAGGTTACTCTATCTACAGTATATTCTTTGACCTAGGACATGACTATTAAATATGCAAGTCAATATTAGGGAAGATGTGCACTTACAACTTGGTTGAGATGTATGAGCATAGCTGCCTGTGCATGACTCTGAAAGCTTAATCAGTTTCAGCAAATCTCTTGCATTCAATTATGGGTCACTATATACTATTTCTGTTGACCTCTTTATTGGAGAAAGTTATGGAAGCAGGTATGTTTGTGTAGTTCATTGTATTGTAGTATAGGCAGTTTAAACATTTTGTGGAAAAATACAACAGAAATGAGAAAATCACTTTGATGACTCAGGTCCTAAACTGCATGCCTTTATAAATTAAATTGTATTTTTTTTAACGTTAAAGGAAATACAATATGTGATGTAATTACTCAAATTAGGCGTAAGTGAACTTCCCTGTGTTTTATTAGCAGGTCATTTTCCTACAAATAATACCAAATATTGGTTATAGTGAGTTGAGGTTTTATTTCAGGCCATCTTGCTGGACCTTTTGATGACCCTAAAGACCAATCATGAACAGTGTGAAATGTTGCAGCTTGAATTCCGTAGTGGTGGTGGGAGGGAAGGAGATATCAAATCAGCATCAGATTCACGAACAGTCTGTGGACCGTAGGTCCAATCGCCTTCCTAGGAGCAAATCGAGTTCCCAAATAGTGTGATAAACTATAAGCTCGACTCTGGCAGTATTGGATTCACGCACAGTCAACTGTAGGTCCAATTGTCCCCCCCCGCCAAACAAGTAATCGAGTTCACAAACAGCAGAATTTATTCAAATGCAACATTTCCAAAGCAGGTTTCAGATGTCAGTATAGGAAATTCTCTACTACAGCGTGGGGTTTTTAGCTGGCTCTGATATACAAATGTGCAATCATCACTCACCGCAGAAAATGGGAGAGGTCTCTCAGTCTCGAGTCTCCTCAGGCAGCGTCCTGACCCGAGGGGAGTAAAGGGGGATCAGCCTATTAACTGACCCAGGAGTTATGATGGTTTCTTCTCCCCTCTTTTTTCTCCTGAGTTCACCTTTTATAGTTTTCTTCATATTCAGGTGGAGCTTGAGTGACTATAGTCATACTTAATACAGTTATTGATTGGTGAAAAAGTTTCTTGCTTTCATTTAAAGGTACAGTCAATCGAAAATCTAGAGCGCATGCTCAGTGAGGAGTGATCATACATGGGAGGCAGGTAACTTTTGCGATGAAGGTGTGTTTTGACATTATAATGAATTTATAATGGGCAGAGTTCATCTGAAATATGTGATTTGCCACCCTTGCTGGCTCAGTAGAGACATCTTATCATATATCTCCTGTTGGACAGCTGCTGTTCGGCTTATCAGCTGCCCAGTACAGGGAGTGCAACAGAGTTTGGTCACGGTGTCTTCACTCCGCTCCACCCTCCATTACTCCCCTTTGCAGCTGCCAGGAAGGAGATTGTGCTGCCTGGGGAACTGTGGAGGAGCAGAGTCTGTGCATACCAGCCATCCTTGAAGTGGCTATTGTGTATCACCCCAAGCAAGCTTCTGTAATGCCACAACTTTTGTTAGGCCCTAGTTTTTCTCTCAGTTCCCAGTTTCAAATAATTCTTCCCCAATCACTCAGCTCAGAAGATGGGAGAGGGACTCTAGTCTTTCTCTAAGTTGCCCCTTTCAAGCAATTCTTCCACAAACAGAAGGGGACGGACTCATGAATCTTGGCACTCATACTACTAGATCAGTAGACTAGACTACCCATAGACATAACGACCATCAGTATCCTCTTCTGCATGAAGGGTTGAATACCTCTGTGCAAGTTAGTCGGGTATTTCCAGATGTTAAGGCATGGTTTCCAGTCAGCAATCTTTGGGCTGATAGAATCATCCACTACAAGAAGCAAAACTATTATTTGACGCTACTAAAATATTGCAGGGAATGTGCTGGATGTGCAGAATGGAACTGCCCGAGGGAAGCAAAAAGAAATCATGGTGATGTAAACATTGCTAACTAAAACTACTCTGTAAACACTACATTTTATTACTATGAAAATTAAAGGGAGCCAGAATTAAAACTGTTTGTGACTGCATTTGACATTTAACAAAGTGATGTGGGAGTAAATCTCAACTAGCAGAATATACCTAGTTATGAGTTTCTTTCAGAGGAGGTTCAAAGAATGATGTAGCCCAAAAAGGAACAGCAAGGAGAACAGTGACAAAAAGGAAAAGTAATACCATTCCAAAATCAGCTAGAAGGAACAGGGCATTTTCATTTATGAAGGACAATAGGACTCCTGTTAAGCATATTGCTTGCACAAGGTAGCTTTCATTCCAGCTTTCTGGCATAACTGTGTCAAGCTTCTTCAGACTTGCTATGATCTGTATTATTTTAATCCTTTGGATAATAAAGAAACCCTCTCCTCATATACTTTAAAGTTATAGGCATTAGAAGTTTTACAAGTCTCAGTCTTTTCATAAGACATATTTACCCTTTCTATTTTAAAAGAAAGAAAAAAATTAGGAGCATCTGATTCTAAGAAAATTTCCGAAAATAACAGAATAATTGTTAGCAATACATGGAGATAAAATATGATTTCCTAATACTTCCATTAAATTTTTAATGATTTATACCATCATACATGGGATTAAGGAAAAAAATAGACAAATTTACAGTTCAAAATTTTTGATATTCATTCCATGAAATAGTGATTTGCTCCACAGTGGCATTGTTTATTATAATAACATTTCTGTCTCAAAATGCCAGATCACATTTATGTCATGAATGTGGTTCTACACAATTGCACACAAATATTACATCATAAATTCTACAAATACAGATACAAGGACTCCAGTAGATTAATCTTTGCTTTCTTATCAAAAAATACCATGCATAAAAGACATAGAGGCTTCTATATTTTATTCAAATAACATGCAGTTCCAATTCTAAGTATACACCTTATGTGTAAAATACATCATCATTAATTTAATGGATCACTATGGAAATGAACTGTGAGAAAAATAAGTATTATTTCAAAACTGTAATATAAATAATTCTCCTGTTGCTTGCTAGGATTGGTATTTTAGATGCATTATGTGACTACAGAGCTCAGAAAGTTACCTTTTTTTCTTTTTTTTTTCTTCAGACTTGATATATCTATGTACAAATTAGTTTGAATATTCTGATAAATATCCCTAGGATATTTCACAGACTGAAGCAAAGAATAAGATGGCTATATTAATATTTGTAAAGAAGGGAGAGGTTTACAAATATCAAAATAAGTTTTCAAAAGATGACAACGGTTTCCTTAAGAGTTTAATAAACTATCATTAATGTTAAACACATACACTCAGGAAGTGATATATAATGAAGAAATGAATGATGTTCACATTTTCAAAATGTAGATGTCTGGTCACTATCTAGGTGTACCATCCTGACTCAGAGAAGTGCAAGTCTCATATATAAATGTTTGTAAAATTAAGTCTTAGTAGCTGAATATCAATTCTTACCTAAATGGGGAGATTCTAGCTGCATGAATACACGCTCATATGTTTTACAGGATGTTAATCTCCGGTTAGGAATGTGATGTTTGAATCTCGTTCTCCAAAATTTCACTCAGAGCTACTAGCTCTGATTTGCAGCCAGGTTTTTCTAGTAGCCTTTGGGTCAGAAATAACACTGCCACAGCTCATAATTGAAGAAAGCTTATTCAGTATAGAAAGATAAAAGAACATCTGAGGCTCTGTCTATAAAGTGGTAGATAGTGTAAGTGGCTGAAAGAGAACTGTTTCATTTGAATATTCAAAATACTTCTGTGGAACTGGAGTTGTGAAATAAGGAAGCACAGGAAGCACCACTTTCTTTCTGGACAGTGTAGAGCTTTGTAGTAGGATAGGAATGCCTCTGGCAAAACGCTCCTGTGCTGCAGACATGGCCACACTTAGATTTTCAATTCTGAGTAAACTTCCTGTTTTTGAAACTAAGAAACCATAGCAGCCAAGCCCTAATTCTTCCTTTCGATGCCTCAACGTCTATTTTTCAGTCCTCTGTCAACCCTGTCTGCTGCCAGGAGACTGCAGACTAAACTAGAAATGATTACCACACCATTTAAGAAATTCAGCTAACTTACTTTTAGTATTTTTTTGATTGAAGTAGTAGATCCTTTACTTTTTTGTTTCCTCCAAATGAAAATTTTTCACTTCTATTTTATTTGTTAGAGTTTATCTGTTTCTTGAATAGAAAAACACTAAAGGAAAGTGTAAAGACCTAATCAAAGCACTTGATCATAAGAGTAAAGGCTCCCTAGAGTAGAGACCTGGGAAAAATGAGACATGAAAACAGAAAGATTGGAGATGATTTGAAAAGAAGATCAAAAAATAACCTTCAGTACAATATTTTGATCCTCAAAACTCTCTCAGATGCAATCTAACATTGGAAACATTGAGAATTCCCAAAACAGCTACAGTTTCACAGGTATCTGAATTTGTACTGCTCACATGTGCAGATATTTCAGGTCCAAGAAACAGAAATATCCAAGATTTATGACTACATAGGGTAATACAAGCCCAAAAATAACACAAAAACTTTCCCTAACTATATGAAAGTTTACAATCATTTGGGCTCAATTTCTGATACAATCGTGTCATTCAAACTGCTTTATGTGACTCCATCTCACAGTTTTATTGGCAATTTGAGCTGAAACGCAGTTTTTGGCTTACACTTGCTCCTAACAGTGGTCATGCCAGCTCACAATTCAGGCCTATCAAATGAGTAATCTTTTCATGGCTGTTACTGAGCTGACTGTTCCAGGAACATCACAATAGTCATAATACCAAGTTTATTAATATAGCTATGTAAAATCAAAGATCTATGAAGAAAATAAAGTGTATAAAAGATATTGATTCAAATGTAACTAAATCATAATATAAATAATATGCACCTTGCAATTGTCTCGGTTGTACTTTGTGGCTTAATAAGATAGTTCATTCATCATTATTTTGATTTGCCTCCATTTTGATATGCAGTAAATTGACTTCTTTATTCAGATGCACAGCACTGTGACATATCAAACCTGTTTCTGACATTTTGAGAAAGAATAATGAAAATTCATATTTAGGAAATTCTGTATCTCGTGCTCATTTAGGGTGATGCAGCATGTGTGAAATGTTGTTACACTGCACTCACCTTTCACTTCAAATGCTACAAATATTACTGGAGACAGATATTTTCACACATTAATTAGCAATTAAAAACCTTATAAATAAAGTCAATTCATAAAGACATGTATTATTAAAATGAAAACTATTATTCCAGATGACTTTTAAATAAGAGATGAACAGAAATGCTAAAGACTGACGACTAACCATGCACGAATGTCTTCAAAAACAATTTGTTGAATATTAATGAACTGAAAATGTCATTTCTGGTCCAATTACTACAAGTAATTAGTTTTTTTTTTTTTTTTAAATTATGGAGGAAGTAGAGTTTTAATAAGGTCAATTTTACAATTATATTTTTGAAAAAAAAAAAAACACTAATTGTATTGTCATCATCTTATACAATAGATGGAATTAACTCCATAGCATATTTTGGATTTAATGTAAATAAAGGGAAAAGAACACTGTTATTTCAGTAAGAAGTGAAATTTTAATGAGATCAGGTTTGTGTTGAAATGTGAAAAATAGATTTAAGTTACTGAAGTATCAGTTAAAATAACAAAATCCTGGATTAAATTACATACAAAAAACCCTCAATATTTTCTGTGTGGAGGGATTAAGAGCAAACAGGAAAAAAAAAAAAAGTGTTAGCATCAGAGGACCACTTCATTGGTTAAAACACATTATTTTGTACCATATCCCAAGCATCTATCTGTCTACCTATCAATCATATCTATCAAATTGTTTAATTTTATCTTCTCTTTCTATTCCTAGAGATTACTGTCATATATTCCTCTGCTCTTCTGTAGACTCAGGTAACTTAGATCTTTTATACTTTTTCATACATTATGCTCTTTAGGCTTGTAAATAATTTTTATTCATTTTCTTTGGGACTTACTCTAATATGTCAAAATCTATCTTAATATAAAATCATCCAGAATGGTGTCCTAACTGGAACATTCAAATAAGACTATTTTCTTTATCTGTATTCTTGTTTATGCATTCTTTTCCTATGGTTATTTTACAACAATAATTATTGATTATCATTCTATTTATTTCACACATTTCTGATATTTTCAGAATAATGATGAGGCCAGTCACAGTCTCTGAATTTCCTATAACCTTTCCTTGCATAGTAGTATCTTTAAAAAGTAATAACCCATGTATCTATGTAATCACATTTATCATCCAGATCATTAGTAAAAATACTAAATTGGACTTGGTACAAAACATCCTTCACAAAATCCATTTGACACATCTCAGGACGAAGGTAATTTTGAATACCGTTTTCTCAGTTAAGTGTGCCCATTTCTATTGTATTATCAACATTGTATTTTGTTTATGTATGTATGAAAATGTCAAATAAGAAAATATCAAAAGTCTAACTAACTGACAGTATATATGAAATGCCCGCCCCCCCCGCCACCTCCCCCCCAAAAAAAAAGATATTTAAAGTTGTTACAACATTTTAATGGTTCTAGAGAAGTGAAAATACCTTGCTGAAAGAAATCACTGCTGGATCACAAAGTAATAGATAGATCAGTGCTTCTTTTTAGTAAATAAAGGGAATGGATTAAGAAACAAGTCTAAGAATCAGTAGCACATAATCCCAGGATTATGCTGAACATTTGACTTGCAAAGATAGCATGTTAATTAAAGATATGTAAACAATAAATTAACCAAAATAATTCTCTAATCTCTGTGTGTGTGCACATTTGATATCCGTATTCAATTTATTCAATTTGATGACTTCCTCATTAAAATGAGGACAAGGTGTTTTCTCAATTATTTCTTTTATGTCCTCTAATCAGGAAAAGCGAACAAAATAGCAATAGCAGCATGCTACCACAGCTTGAAAATTGCTGTGCTTTAGTAGTTGGCTAAGGGCATTTTAGCAGCAGCATAATTGTCTATGTTTGTAGCTGGTGTCCATCTAGGTTTGCAAGTTTAAAAACTTTTTATCTTTTTTTTTTTTGTTTGTCCATGATACATCTAGGAACAATTCTGAGAAGAAGTTTGATTATATTTCTCAATAAGACACCGAAAAGTAGAATTTGGGGGAAAAAAGGTATTTTGCATTTAGAAGAAAAAGTAGAAGGAAAGCCAGATGGATCTCTCTCCAATGGCTTCTCATGTGACAAAGAGCAACAAAGAGCCTATCATTCAAATATATTGTCCATTTATCTGTGATTATGAGTCTAGGCTTGTTCCAATCTTAGAATCACAGAATCACAGAATAGTTAAGTTTGGAAGGGACCTCCAGAGATCATCTAGTCCAACTCCCCTGCATACACAGGGTCACCTAGAGCACATGGCACAGGATTGCATCCAAGTGGGTCTTGGATCTTCAGAGAAGGAGATTTCACAACCTATCTTGGCAACTGTTCCAATATAGACTTGCCTGGCTTACTCTGAACAGGTCTTGGCTTCCCTGGAAATTTTTGTACCTTGTCATGGTAATCATTTAATGTCCAGCTGAAAACTGTCATTTATTTTGCTTTATTTTTTGCTTGGCTTGATGAAAGTGGTATAATATTGAGTCATACGCAAAGGGTGATAGAGATATATGCAGATACCTATATATAAAGCAGTAATAAGTTTATAATAATAAAAAATAGGTTTTCTGTGTAAAATGAACTGCATTTTAAAAAATGTAGCATAGGGGACTACCAAGGTGGGATGACTTGAAAGGTATGGAAAATATTAGTACTGGTCAATGCTGGTACCTCCAGAACTATACACAGCTCACCAATTACTTGTCAATTATTAGCCGTGCAAGGAATACAGCTTTAAAAATGAGATAAAACCAGTTTTGGAGAAAAACAAAGATCAAAGAGTAAGTATCCAACCTATAGGAAATACACCACAGATAATTCCAAGCAGTGAAGAAAGAGCAAGTTTTCAACAACATCAGCTAACATGTTAACACAGATTCTAAAGGGAAGAGGAAGAAAACATTGGTGTCAACCTCCCAGTGAAGTTCTGGGCATGAAGATATATACCTCTATAAACCCCTGTGCACCCACACTGAAGCCACTGCCCTTACGACCCAGAGGGAGAGTGGACAAATAAATACAGTACCAGATATAGGGGGACATATGAGGCAGTTTGTGTGCATTTCTTATTTTAAGTGCATAAAATTTTAACTTTAATGATTAATAACTGAGTTAAAAATAATACTTTGTCCAGATTATTAGGATTTTAATTAACTGTTTAATTAAATTAATGTAACTTTGCACAGATAAAGGGTACTCTTTGCTCATACAGAGATGCCTCTTCAGATTCTGGTGAACAAACTGGACATGAGATAGGAGTACAACCTTTCTTCAATAAGGGAAAACTGCTTATGGGGATATTTTACACAAGGAGAGTCAGTAGGGTGAGATAAATGACTGTTCTCACCTGTTCAGGTGTCTGAGGTTCTGTGTCCAGTCTTGTTATAATCTCACAGAAGCACAAAATGGTTGAGGTGTGAAGGGACCCCTAGAAATCATCTAGTCCAACCCCCCTGCTCAAACAGGGACACCTAAAGCACGTGGCACAGAATGGCGTTCAAGAGGGTTTTGAAGATCTCCAGAGAAAGAGACTCCCCAGCCTCCCTGGGCAGCCTGTTCCAGGGCTCTGTCACCCTCACACGAAAGTAGCTCTTCCTCATGTGGAAGTGGAACTTCCTGTGTTTCACCTTACATTTCAACTAACACCCGTTACCCCTCATCCTGTCACTGGCCACCATGGAGAAGACCGTGGCCCTATCCTCATTACAATCACCCCTCAGGTACTTGAACATGTTGTTCAAGTCTCCTCTCAGCCTTCTTTTCTCCAGACTAAACAGGCCCAGCTAGTTTAGTCTTTCCTCATACGACAAATGCTCAAGTCCCTTAATCATCTTCATGGCTCTCCGCTGGACCTTCTCTAGAAGCTCAATGTCCTTGTACTGGGGAGCCCAGAACTGCACGCAATACTCAAGGTATGGCCTCACCAGAGCTGAGTAGAGGGGGAGGTTCACCTCCCTTGACCTGCTGAAAATACTCCTCCTGATAATCTGTTATAGTTTGTTATATTAACAGTTATATTCTGCTAGAAAAGAGATGTTGGAAAACTGGAGAGAGACCACCTGGAGAGACCAAGAAGAAGATGAGTGAACGGAGTCAGTTGCAGCAGGGGAAAGTACCAAAACAGTTTTCACATTCACAGTGGTCAAGCACTGGAAAAAGCTGCACAGAGAGTCTATGGAATTAACCTTGGAATTATCCCAAAATTGATGAGAGAAGGCCCTGAGCAACGAGATCACAATGTGAAGTTATCCTGGCTTTGAGCATGAGGTTGGACTTGCGACCATCATAAGCACCTTCCAACAAAGTGTCTCTGTGATTCTATGACAAACTTCATCTTGGTCCAATTTCATGCTCCAGCAATATATCTGTTTTAGAAAGTTTCATAAAAATATAATCCAGACATATATACAATCCTGGGGATGGGAATCAGCATGAGCCATTTTGGTTCAAATAGTGAGATGAAAAGGCAGAAAAAAATAACAGAGGAGAAGGGATTATAAAGAGGAGTTAACTCAGACTTAATTACAGCTTTGCTAATGGTAATGCTATCATATCAATGCACTCTGTACTATAATTATCTTAATTAAAAAATGACATGAAACTTGAGGATGATGGCTGTGCACAGCTTCTGATAATAAGGAGTATAAGCATTCCTAAACCACCATTTTTTAAAAAAAAATCCACTGCTTTTCCATTCTTTTTTCAATATATTTGATTTTCATCTGTAAACATGTTCTAAACAAATGCATTAATAAATAGAAACTATGCATAGACTATTTTTTTATGTCTGTGCCTATACAAGCATGCACATATTGCACAAATATCATTCCTACTTTTCAAGAAAGGTCGTTTTTTTTTTGAAAATAATATAAGAGAATTTTTTTAGTGCTAATAGGGTTGTTTATAATTGATATTATGTTTTATGATTGTAATAGGAAACAAGAGTATCAATCAATAGTAAATGACTATTCAGAGATAGGATTATTCCTCTCACCATGCTACAAATCATAATTTTGGGGAATATATAATAAAAATTGATGAAATAACAGAATTCTTCCTTATTCAAAAGTCCAGGACTTTGTTATTTAAGTTTTAAGAGAAGGATACAAGCAAATGAGTGTTCATTTTTGATGTTTTTCTATTGAACATTGTTAAAGTAACTGCTAAAAATCATTGTTAGAATAATCTCTTTACTGCTTTGGGATACATGAAAATTGCCCATGTATTTCAACGTAACAGTTTAAAAGTCATTTTATGAACTACCATAAGATTCGTGAGAACTCCCATATGTTTTTATCCTTCTCTTCTGATTATAATATTCTAAATATTTAATATTATAAATACTCTAAATACTATCAATCAGAAATAATTAAATACGTTTATAATTAAATATATTTATCATTAAAATTATAAAATAATTATTTTATAATATAATTTATCATAACATAAATATATATATTATAAACTGGGGCGTGAGAGGCAGCCCCAGCACCGACCCCCGTGCGGGCAGTGCTGAGCTCGGGCCCAGAGGCAGCTCTGACTCAGCGGGGGCGGAGCCGGCAGGGCAGGCGGGGTTTCAAAAGCTGCCCCCAGGAAGTGCGAGCGACCAGGAGCGCGGCGAGCAGAGCATGGTGGGACAGTTGGCACAGGCAGAAGGTGCAGGGAGTCTTCTCCCAGGAGTGGGAAGGAACCCTCTCCACAGACTCTTCCAGCAGCAGGAGACCCGGTGAACCCATGGTCTCCACTCGGCAAAGAGCCCTTACCAGGAAGACTGTGGCGACACAAACTGAACCGCCACAGAAACATGCAGCAGTCCAGGTTTCTTGTTGTGGGGAATGCCTGAGCCTCTCTGTGTCACTGGGGAGTAGTGAAAACACTGTCTGCCTCAGGTGTGAGCAGGTGGACGACCTGCTCAGTCTGGTGGTGGAACTAAAGGAGGAGGTAGAAAGGCTGAGGGCCATCAGGGAATGTGAAAGGGAAATAGACTGGTGGAGCTGCATTCTACAGCCTCCCCAGGAAGGCCACTCGGAGAACTCCCCAACTCAGCCTGTAAATCCAGTACCCTCTTGCCATAGGGTGGAGGGAGCA
>JAWLRI010000001.1:12086391-12113867 GCA_034781795.1 Crypturellus tataupa
CCTTCCTTCCTTCCTTCCTTCCTTCCTTCCTTCCTTCCTTCCTTCCTTCCTTCCTTCCTTCCTTCCTTCCTCCTTCCCTCCCTCCCTTCCTTTCTTTTTTTCTTCTAGAAGAATGTAATATCAATATTAAAAGAAACAGTAATAGGAATTAAAACACTTTCTTCAGTTACAAGATGAAAATTCCTTTTAGTCTAGAAGAATGGAAAGAAATGTTAGTAAAGATGCAAAGTAACCAATAACTTCACTGTTAAGTATAATGTTAGTAACGTTAGTAATGAATTTTGGTATTTCACAAATTTGCATCACATCATGTGATTTGCATCACATTACTGGAAATCTATACTTTTAAATTTACATATTTTTCCAAGAGCCTTATATAGTGAGAAAGCTGATTCTAAGTAAGAAAGAAAAAGCATTGAGTCCATTTTTTGAATAGTAGCAATCATTAAGAGAGGGATATAAAACTTTATTAACTGTTCGGGGAGTTTACTTTCGGCTCTAGCCTCGACTAAGCTCCTAATTTAGATGACGAAACGTACCAAGATTAATTCTCTAAAGTGTTCTCTAAATAATCTTTCAGAAAATGAACATTTTCTTCTCTTTAAAAGCTTTGTCTCTCTTTTTTTTTCTTACTTTCCTGTGTGAAGAAACCTGAGAAGTAAATGCACTTTTAATTGTTGTGAACTGCTCTGCTAATGAAGCCGAAGATGCAAATATAGGAAAAAAAAGAAAAAAACCTGGAAAAAAAAAATCTGAAAACTTCTCCACTGAAAAGTGTTGGTAGAACAACCATGCAGACAATAGACTAAAAAAAATATAGCAAATCAAGGAAAAATATTTTGGCTAGGTGAATATAAACATGAGAATTATTTTTCTATTTTTATGGCTTTTTATATCCCTGTGGGTTTTGCTCTTTGTTCATTAAGTCTCACTTTTGACCTCAGGGACCTTTGTATCACTATTCTGTCTATTCTCTTTACCTAAGATGGATGAATATCCATTTTATTTTTTCTGAAAGAAATAGCTAACTTGCTACTCTATTTCTTTCTGAAAGAAATAGATTCAACTCTGTTGGAGCAGAGTTACCATGAACATGCTAACAAAATAAGTTTTCAGTGTTCAATATATCTCTTGACAGAGAATAGTTTAATACCTACTCCGCTCACTATTCAGTACACTAATAACCTAACTAGCTTGACTAGTATTTTAAGTTGACATCTGAAAATGATCACACTGAATCAGGTAAATTCTGCTCTACTCTTAAAAGAAAGTGTGAAAATCTGGACTTGTTCATTTTGGATAAAGGACAGGCAGGGTTTTTTTTGTTGTTTTTTTGTTTGTTTTTCCCAGCGTATGTGCATGATATTGCTGTATTGTTATAGTTACTGTTCATCATCATTCATACTGAAATGATGCCTAGTTGCCATTCTCATGCAGCAGGACCCAGTTACAATGTAGAAACACTGAGTTAAAAGACCATCTCAGGCTCTGGCCTGTGCCTAAATAACCTCTGCATACACTTCTGCCTGAGGACCCATTATTTTTAAAGCATAACTGATAAGAAGTTTTTAGGTTAGAAATTTTACAAAGCAGGCAATATAAATCTTTTTTGCTCCACATTAAACTACATCATCATCACAGACAATGCTGAAATGATGAAAATCAAAAGAATAATTCATCATAACAATCTCTACACTGTTACTGATAAAATTCCATTTGCCTAACAATATTTGGTGTGTGATAAATCTCATCAGGGTAAACTGGTCAAAATACCAACCAATTAAAATCCTCAACATGTCTTCAGTATAGGAAGAAAAGGTGATTGTTTGGAATGCTGACAGTTTCGCAGATACATTTAAGGTTAATGTAAAATCATAGACAGAAAATGAATTTCCTAATGAAGCATGTCATAAAAGAGAAACAAGTATACAGTGTATTGTATAATATATAGCGACATTAACCTAGACAAGGAACATTCAAAGACTTACTGAGAGCCTAGGAGTAGCATCCTAGTTATTCATTTTACTAACTGATTCAATGCATGACCTTGTGTTACTTCAGTGATTAATTCTGAATTAACATTAACCTATCTATAAGTAAGTATCACTGAACTGGAGCTCGGTTAGAATGATCTCAGTAAGAGATGTCTAGGCTGCACTAACTCCATATTAAGGTTTTACCATGCAAGCACAGTCCACAGGTAAGCCAATTTTAGAAACATTTAATTTAAAGCCAATTTGCTTATTAACTGAATTATCCACAAATTTGACTCACAGAAGGATTTTGTTCAAACAGCAGGTCAATATAAAGAGATTGCCAGAGATATGACTATTTTTCTCCTGGCTAATTTTAAGCTGTTAAATTCCTCTAAAATGAAAATGTAGCGGTGACTTCAGTGATCTCCGTAATAGTGTCTCCAGCAGGTTTGCTGATGTCAGTTCGCATGAAGGTTAGACAAATCTTCTGACTAATTATTTGGAAGGGAAAAATACTTTCAATTTTCAGTTCACTCACACTGAAGCCAACAACTTGCAGTCTTGGCCAACAGCTTGCAGTTTTCAGACATTCTTTCATATATAATCCACATCAATTTAATAGATACATAAGTTGTCTATTCATAATTTCCACTTCCTGCATCTTTTCTCTGGAAGACATAGCAGTCTCTTCCCAAAGCTGGATCTTCTAATCTAAAGAAATCTCTTTATTCTCTCAATCATTGATGGCAATCAATCAGCTCCAGAGTAAAACTTTTACACACAACTGTCAATGAATATCTCATCAATTCAATTAGCGGATCCTAAGAAACATTAAGCTCAATCTAAAGTAGATTTTTAAAGCACAGAACAGTCACCCAATCATTGATGTTTATTGCTATTTGAAATGTGTTAGTGTGTGATGTGTGGCTGTCATAGAAAGGACTAAGTCTCTTATGTGTCCTTACCCGTAGCTGTCAGTCATTTGCAGAAGTCTCAAATTCCTTGGTGCATCCCAACTATCATTAAAATGTATGCCTCTTCTGTTACCCAGAAATTAGGGACTGATTACCATATCTCAATGCAACAGAGAGAAACGAACTTGTAGATTTTCCCTTTTTCTGTTTGAAAGACTGAACTAGTACTTCAGCATTTGTGACCATTAATATCAGCATAAAGGAGATGAAAATATTAAGAAATCACGCTGGCAGTATTATCTTCTTATCTGTGATGAAAATGATTATTCAAGAAAGTTGAGAATTCCCTCTACTCTCCAGCATTAAACTCATGAACAATTCTGCTGGTAAAATATTGAAGGGCATTTTCCCTTTTCTTTCTTCTTTTTTTCTTTTTCTTTTTTCTTTTTTTTCATTAAACAGATTATTTTCCCCCACTTTCATATATTTTATTCAGTCATCTCAAACTTTTTCAGATAGACTGATTCATATTACATTTCTTAAGATATACATCATGATTGCTGATCTTCAGAAACGCTTGTTTATCTACTTTTCCAAAATATTTATGGGCAAGAGTATATAAGACAATGGTAAAAAAAAGTATGCATCCACAAGCATTTGATTTTCCTCATAGATCTTAATTGTATTTTATTATCCAACCTGGAGAATATTACTGGCTTTATTTACATAGAATATTTGTATATTATCTGAATAGATTAATTGATTTCGGCTATCTATGTTTTTTTACCTTGAGTTAATTAGAGGTGATTTTTAAAATTTTGAGTCTTTCACATAGATGCTTGTACATGTATGGTGCTATTCATATACTCATATTTATATCAGTTGTTATATTTATACACTCAAATATTTATATATTCATATATTTACATATTATTATAGTTTTGTATTATTAGTTATTATATCTCTATATTATATTTTATATTGTTATTAGATTTATATTAGTTACTAGTAAGAAAAGCCTAAAATCTTTGTTAATAGTGAAAACAGCAGTAATTGTGTTTAGAAGTCAGACAGACATGTCTACTTGCTATTGCCCCATGGAATATTGATTTGTATTTCCACAGCACTAAGGAAGACTGAATACCAGGAAAAAATATACTTTGACAACTAGAAAAATAGTGTAAGTTCAAGTCATGAATCCTGAAAGAGGTGAAAGTCAGAAAAAGTGAGCTAAGCTATACTAAGACTAGACTACACTAAGCATGCTAGAAAAATAAAAGAAGGAAATTACATTGCAGAATACCTGAAATACTTTGGAACACAAAAACTTTGGTCTGCCAAATTCTGTGTTCACACATAAAGAGAAAACTGCCATTTTCTGTCCACCAGAATATGTCCTGCAGGTACATTTCTGCAAAGTTTTCATTCATCCATTTTTGAACATGTTTTTTTTAGAGCAAAGTAAAGGATTTTTTCATTTGACTCTGTTAAACTTTGGGAGATTTCTGTCAGTCTGTTCCTCACTGATTTATTGACCAGTTATATGATCCCATGTAAATGATTTTATTTTTTCATGCTTTACCTTAATCTCTTTTGGTTTGCTTACAAAATCTCCATCTCATGATAGGGATCATTTTTTAGTATATGTTGATACTAAGCAGAATGAACTATTTCCTAGTAAAGGATATCAGTTCCTAGAATTCAAGCAATATATTGTATTAATTTTTAATGCAAAGACTTTTAAGAATTTCACACTTGAGAATTATTTGTTCATAGGTAGCTCAGGAACAAGGCAAGCTTAGGCAGAGGAAAGATAAAATTGCTATTTGACCTTAGAGTAAGAAATTTGCTATTAGAGGTAAACCTTTTGGGGATAGATAGATAGGTAGGTAGATAGGTAGATACTTTTGTTTTGTTTTGCTTTGTTTTGTTTTTGTGAAGGGGAATGTATTTGTGGGGGGAAAACATCCACAGGGGGGCCAATGTTATCGGCTTCCTTGTGTATTTCACATGTCCTAACATGAGCATCTGGGCAGGATATTGCAATGACACTGAAGGGAATGTTGGGAAGCCTCTTTCAGTGAGGAGCATCTCTTGACAAAGGAAATAATATGTGTTATAAACTATGACTATGACTTTGAAAATGTTTTGTATTGACAGAGCCTTTATATATATTCACAAGAATAATGTTTATTCGTTATTTCTCTTCTGGTTCACCATTCAGGTCAGCACAGCTGGTTTCAGTGTTATAGTCTGGAATAAAATAGAGTCCAAGACACATTTCAAGGGTGAGTACATTTTCAATTTGAATCACCTAGGTTAATGGACTGAAGAAATCTTATATTTCAGTCTTTAAATAATGTTGACTTTCTTTTGTGATTTCATTCTGATAACAGTATTTTCAGCAGTAATGTCTTAAGCTGAGCGTTTTAGTCATATTCAAAAAAATAGTTTAATGAGTCATAATGAAACTGCATGAAATTCATAAACTATATATTTACCATGAACAAACCTGTCTTTTATGTCTATTCTGTTAAGCATAAAAAAGCTCTTGATTAAAAAAAAAAGAAAAAAAAGAAGAAAAAAAAAAAAAAGACAGCTCTGTGTTGAAGAACCATACAAGTATATATGAAAATGAGCCATTACAAGTACATATTAATTAAAAAAAATTTCATCATCTACCAATATTTGTTTATTTGTCACACACTTCCATCTCCTTGTTTTGCTTTTACACTCCAAAGAGTGTACTGTTTTATTCTACCACTTAAAAATTGATATAGATGTCTCAATAATATAAATGGATTAATCTTTTATTACTGGCCTAGATTATATCTTTTATTCATCCATAGAATAGAGAGATAATTTATTCATTTATCACTGATAAAATCTTTAATAAGTTTCAAATCTAGCAATATCCATATAATTATATTTTTAAAACTATTAAAAATGATACATTTAGATATAATGAGCTTATATCAATGAAAATAATGTGCTGGCATTTCCTCATATAGGTTAAATATAGTACATGAAGCCAAGAATATTCTTCCCCGTAATCTGTAAGAATTTATAAAAGAAAGAATGAACTGTCATAAAAAGACATATTGATTTTACTTTACCGAATACTCAGTTTATGCTTTGGTGATTGTTCTTTTACATTTATGTACAAGCTGAATGTTTTCAAGACCTTTTGAATAAAGATAAAAGTTACAGTAATTTTTATAGTACTACTGTAAGTTGTTCTTCTCATTATTTAATTAAATGCGTTTAAAAATGAATTTGAGTAGACAACATGATTTTTTTAATTATTATTTTATAGTATATAAATCATGACTAGAAGCTCTACCTGCACAGTTCTGTGTAAGAAAAGCAGATACATGGGCATGGGAGTCTCATCAGACACAGATGGGAGTTCCAGACTTTGTACAATAAGAAAGGTTACAGGGGATAGTTTGTTAAAATATCTCCAGAATTTACATGTCTTCTATAGCCATGAGTTAGACATGAGCATAGGATTGGTTGGTATTCTGAGCTTGAAACTTTATCCAAGCAGATATTGGAACCCTTTTTTTAGTAAAAAACGCCGACTGCCGAACATAAGGACATAGGAAATTGTGTATGAACATGTTCCTGACAATGGTTGGTTTTGAGCTAAATCTGTCTATTCATTAGGTCACTCATTGGTAGTTAATATAGGACAACATTGCACCAAAATTCACTTTTATGTTTCTTGATGTCTAATCTATGTAACTGAAGAGAACTGTCTTTTAGAACTCTTAGACACATAATTCCTTCCTCTCGTTATACATTTTGTGCTTAGCTTCAATTTGAGAATTTCTCTCCAACATGGGCACTTTCATTCTAGGATCTACTAAATATGTGTGTGTGTATATATATATATATTAAAGTTAAAAGTTAAAGGGTGGGGTCTTGGGAAATGATCACGTCTTGAAGAATACCTATCAATCAGAGGCAAACTATATTTCATTTACATTTCTTCTTCACTTACCAGTATGTGGCTTTGTTTTTCTGGTTTTCAAACCAGTATGTTTTTGTTTTTGTTTTTGTTTTTCTGCTTTGCTTTTCTTTCAAAAGAAGAGAGTTGTTGAATTTTTTGCCATCCGAGTTGACATAGTGTATAAACTCATAAAACTGAAACTCACTTCAACGTCTCACTTCAGCAAATTGCTCAAGCTGCCTTGCATGAAATTTCCAAATTTCTCAATGATCTTAGCTAACTGTGATTTATTTAGTCAATTAAAGGTAAACAACACAGATAATTGATCTCAGGAAAGAACTATTTTGAAGAGCAAAGACTAAATGAGTGAAGTTTTTTCATTAAGAATTTTTCAACTTAGAGACCTTTACACAACATGTTTTATTTTAGTCCCTCAAATCTTTTTGAATCTAGCTCCTCATGGCTTTATAGTTGCTCCTTTATTGTTTTACAGTTAATTATGTGCTTTTTGAGCTTATAGTTGACAAAAATACAACAATGTAATTACCAGTACTGTTTCCAGAATAAATACATTTATGTTATTTTGTGATCTTGAGATAAGAGATAAAGGTATGATTTAAAATATCTGCCTGCTCGTCTGTTTATTACCTCCTTTTTTTATCATTTTTAGTAATTATAGTCTGATGATTCACTGAGAGACAGTTCTACAGTCCTTTATTTAGTTCAAATGAAAAAAAACAGAAAATCATGAAGTTATTACCTCATAATTCATAAGATAATACTAACAAATCATTTTTTTTTTAACATTTGGTTAATCAGACAGGATTTTCAATGATAAACCTATCTTTCATGTGCCTTTATACATCAAGAATTCATATATTCATATAACCATTGAGATGGATAATGAAATAACCATGGTAAGCCCAATGCTTTGTTTGTTCATTACATTATTAGTTGAGGTTTTCTCCAGAAATTTTACTCTTAATAGCTATTAATATATTATATATTCTTTTGATAAAAGCAAGGACCCATTGGAATTAAATCAGTAATAAAAGTTCATGTTAAAAAATATGTTAGGACATGTGAAAAAAATCCTATGCAACAAAAGAATCTAAAAATACAAAGAAAAAAAGTTTTAATTTCAATTACAATGTGATTCATAACATTAATTTAACAGTTATAAGTAACTAGCTCTATCCTATACCCTGTTAAGACTTGGCAGCATGAATTGGAAAAAGTGTGGCCATGGAAACAGATTGCACATTATTACCCAGATGGACAATAAACATGTTGCAGAAAAGCAAATGTTGTTTTTCCTTTAATGTATACATTCAGTTGTAAAATAGACGTGTGTTTTAAACCAAAGTAATATAACTAGGGTCTGGGTTTTGGTATTATTACTAAAACAAAACTACCTTTGAAACTCAAATTAATGAAAATGTTAAATTATTTGATAATTAATAAAGCAGTAGGAATCATATCAAGAACTGAAAATGGCACTAAACAAATATCTTTAGCAGATATTAATTCAACGAATTCCCTCACTCAGCAGAAAACCTCAAGGATGCAACCATTTTCCTTAAGCTGGTAAATATCTGGTAATTGTAAGGCCCAGTGTCTCTTAACCAAAGAAACGAGATACATACATACATACATACATACATACATATATATATATATGAAAATATGTCCCTTATGTTAATTTAATTAAAAGAGTTTAAGTTGCTTACATTTACCATCCAGCACAGATAATTTGCCTAAAGACTCATTTCAACAACTTCTAAATCCACTGGAGTTTCTAAGGAAAACTATATAATGCATAAAAGAAAATCATACATCCTTATGGCTACTTTGCCTATGATGTTTCTCAGTAGTGTTGGACTATCACTGTACTTTCTATAAGCAGGAAACCTGCTGCTGCAACCTTCTACTAACACTTTTGTTTCAAGAAAACAAGATTCATTAGAAAATCCATCTTGTCCTGAGAAAGTCTGAAGTCCAGTAAGGTTTTATGGCCATATAAGGAAAACTTCTGCAATATAAATGATTAACAGGACACAACAGATTAGATTATTTGAATACAGTACCTAAGAAACAAGGATTACACAGATTTTAAGGAAAGACGGAAATCTCTCTGGGAGAAAATATCCATTGTTTTATAGGACATCAGAATTTCAATACAAGATCTTATTTGCAGGTTTTAGGCTTTACTTAAAGCAACTAGACTTAGTAGACAAAACAGAATATGAACGTCTGGTCCTGCTTGTCCTGCTGCCAGTTACTGACTCCTGACCAGATCTTCCAATACAACCTGTTTACAGTCCATCATAAAGACCTCCTAGCACACTAGGAAACTATTAGGAAACTTCCTTATACAAGAGCCACACTGTCAAAACTAGAGACTAAAATTAATGACTTTGGTCTTAAGTAACTTCCCTATACAATTGAAGGAGAGTTGTACTTCTGGAGAACGACGCAGAAAGCCTATGCAATGCAAGGGATGTCTCCCATCTCTCCGAGAATAATTGTTACTTGAATGAGAATGCGAATTAGATATCTTCATCTACTGGGAAAAAATTTTCCACTAAGCTTTTTGGATACAGAAAGCAGAGGAGGTTGTGACATACACAGAGACTAACGAGTACTGCTGCCAAAAAAAGGACAAAGGAGAAATCACGGTATCCTGAACATTTTGATCATTTCATTAAAAATTCAAAATTGGATTTTAGGTATCTGTGCTTTGTAATATATTATAGTTTTCAGTAATTTTCTTTCTTAAAGCATATATAAGTTGAAAATTAAAATTAACCGATGTGATAAAGAGCATGCAGGAATTCTTATCTTACATTATAAGAGTTAGAAGGAACAAATTCTCTACTGGCATAGCTCCATTTGAAGTTAATGAAGTGTTGTCAGGAGACAATGTGATTGTTGTTCCAGATCTATTTTGTGATTGTTTTAACAATAAAATCTAGATCTTGCATTTTAAATATATTCTATTCTATATCCTGTTTTTTCCATACCAACCTAATACATCACAGAGAATGATTTCTTTTTCCTGTCCAATTTATGTAGTCTTGCAATCTACCTTTAGTCTGTTAGAATTACAGTTAGTATATTTATTTTTTCTCCAGTAATACAATCCAGAATTATTTGTGTTGCTGCCTTTGTATTTATGTTGTATAAATTATAAAAATAAATGAAAATAAAGAACATTTCTCCACTTATACTGGAAGATGATTTGTTTTTATTACATTAAACAGTACTGTTAAGTGATATATCTACAGCTTTTATAAGTTTCTTCAAACAGCTGCCTTTTCCCTGCTTTTCCAGTGTCATTTTTTTTTCTTTTTGTGCTGATTGCTTTTTCATAACTGTACAACACTTTATGTGATTCAAACTACCACCTCACTAAATGTTAATACACCAGCCATTAATTATGATATGAGCTATATACTATATAAATAGTGAATTGTTTTGATCTGTCATTGCTTATCTAAAGGTTGTTCTTCAGAAGTTTGTTTTACATTGAAAGACTGCATGGAGCAATTATGGTTCATTATCTCTTCCTCTTAGAATCATGCAACACTCCTGTCCAAAGATGAAGCACTAACCAAAGACAGACAAATTTGAATTTGCTTTTAGGAAAAGAGTTCAGACTCTTCTTGTGTGGTAACTTGATATCTTAAGTCTATCAAGGAGGATTTCCTTACCGTCTAAGTTCACCCCTTGCAATAGTTTTGGTGGAGTCCCTCAAAAGATTAAAAATTAAAGTGTCCAAATTATGTGTAGGTTTCTCAGGAAGTACAACACCTAATGACAGGATTAAATACCTCACAAATGCACTTTTATTTCTTTCCTTCAAAAATTCTAGTAGTATAATAAATATTTGCATAATAAATATCTTGCAAAGACTGGAGAAGAGAGAGGTGGTTTCTTTGTCTACTGAAAGTTTTTGCTGGGGGAGGATCTCTTCTGCCAAATAAAAGACCTTTAGGGACTAACAGGATCTTCTCTCTGATCGTACACCTTCAAGAGCCTGAACTCCTTACAGAACTGAAAGATACACAGGCAGTGTCTAGAGTTCAGAATCAGTTTTCTTTTTGGAGAGGATGCAGAATGCAGATGCTTTTCTAGTATCTTGGACTTGGCCAGCAATAAGGGACTATTATCCCCTGATGATTGGTGCTGTGAGCACACCAATCATCTCACAGCACCAGCTGTTCTCACAGCTGGGGAAGGCTGTGAGATTTTCAAAAGTGGCCCCAGGAGAAAATGTGAAGGTCATGGACACCCAGATAGTGTCACATTGATTGTACTGATGCTAAGGGGGAAGGACTTTAGGAGGGTCAAATGAGAAGGTGGTTAGAAGACAAGGGATGCAAGCTGATGTAGATGGGAGAGAGATATTAATAATATAATAGGCTTGAAGGAGGTTCAAATATATATGCACAAATAAGGGAATGCTGAAAAAAGTTCTCATACTTTTTCTGGCAAATCAATATGAGTATATGCCTCCATAAAGCATCTCTGTGAAGATGCCTCTGTATAGAAATGCATGCTGTCATTGGGATCACAGGTGTGTGATGGAATAACTCACATGACTGGAATGCCATGATCAATTTCTGGTCCTTTAGGAATAGTATGCCAAAATTCTGAGGAGTGGGAGTCACCCTTGATATGAGAGTAGTGATTATGGGCGTGTAAAACTGCCTAGACACCAACAGAAAGTCAAGTTTATGAATTAGAAGGTAGAAACATGTCGGTAATGTTTCTGCTACCTGTCGTTGGGTTTCTGCTACAGATTGTTTAGTCAGGAAGAAGAAAAAGCCTTCTTCAGACCACTGAAATAAACCTCAAGTTTACAGGCCCTAGTCTCCAAGGGGCACTTCAGCTACCCCAATGTCTGTTAGAAGGGCAACAAGAAATCATTTCTGGTGTGCCTTGTTGATAAATAACTGACAGATGACTGAGTAGAGGAACTTTAATGAACTGGATATTTACAAATCAAGGTCAGGGGTGTGAAGGTGGGGGATTCTTGATTGCATTCAGTGCAAGGAATGGAGCAATACAGCATGCTGAGATGAGGTAACAAGGCAAATAGCAGGACTATTTCACCAGGATTAGGGGAGTAAACTTTGGCCTACTGAAGAATCTACTTGAAAGAACCTTATTGAAGATGGTCCTTGAAAGAAGGAAGATAGAGGAGACCTCAAGCAAAGGTGGTTGTAGACATTCATTAATGAACAACGAACTACTGAAAACACTCATGCATAAAAAGGAAACATAGAGATAAAACTCAGGAAACCTGTGAGAAATAAAAAGACATTGTCCAAGCATGCAAGGATTGTTAGGATAGAAAAGACCACCTGGAACTAAATCTAGTGAATGACATTAAAAATAACAGGAAAAGCTTTTGCAAGTACATCAGCAGCAAAAGTAGATCTCGGGAAAATACGGACCCACTGGCTGAATGAAGCAAGGGATCTAATGTCAAAGGACAGGAAAAAAAGACTAGGTATTCAATGCCCAATTTTCGTTCAAACAGTTTCATTATTGTGCAGATATTTTTATTCCACACATCTATGCAATTCATAGAATTTTCATATTCATATAAAAAAGATAATCTATGAAAAAAATCTTTATTATGGAAAATAAAAAGTAGTTTGTAAAATATCTAGTTTAAATTTATTATCTTTACAAGCCAAGAATATAATTATTAAAATATCTTCTGATAACAACGATTGCTAAGGCAGGGGGAAAGTGCTAGAATTTTCCCAAGACATTTAAGTATTTTTAGAAGATATCTTTAAGATATTATTTATTACATTTTGAATACTATGTGCATTTTGATCAAGGATAAGCTTAAAGAAATATGAGGAAAAGTTTTAGGGAATATCCTATTGAAAATATAGAACTTCTTTCTTTTGAAACAGCACAACTTTTAAAGAAAATATTTCTAGATAAATGTTCTACTATTTTCTACTGTTTTCTACTGTTTCTACTATTTTCAAATTGCTCAACATATACTTGACTTTTAAAGAAGCACAAACTGAAGTAAGGTCTCTAAGAACTAGTTTATATTTCTAAGCTATTTTTGAACTAGAGGGACATATAACCTTGTTTGCATGTACATGACTTGGAAAAAAAAATAAAGTACTCTTAAGTAATTTTGTCACTGGGTGAAAATACCTAAAGTTTTTTCCAGTTCAGATTTTCTCATTCTACTGTGGTAGAAACATCTTCCAAGCATTGGTTTGCTTTGCTAGTTTATTTGAATATTAAGGGATGTATGTAAGTAAAAGAACTCATAAAGTAAATGGCAAAAAAGAAAAAGAAATGATTGTAAGGAAATTTAATCTTGGTAAAGGAAACCTTTACAGATACAAACCTTATTGTCAGAATTCTGTTCTTGTCTAGAGAAACCTCTTGAAGAATGGAAAAGTATGCACTCCCAAGATTGAAGCCATTTGTTACTATTATATGCTCAAAACATGCCATCCTTCAGTCCGTCTCCTCTCCAAAAATTTCACAATTATTCCATTTACGGAATTGCTCTACTCAAGCAATAGCTCAAATCCATCCATCTGAGGCATCAGAGTTCACTTTTGTTATGCCCATTGTAAGCTAGTTGGGTTTTGAAGCATACATCTTTGTTATGTATCAAATACAGTTTGGAAAAAAACACATGTATTTTAATGTTCGCCAATGTGCTTTTATGTCTCTGGTCTTTCTTTATTGGTCTGAAGCTCCCTGTTGCATGTAAATTTACTACATGTATTGCCTTTAATATATCATAGATAGTAATTTTTTTGTTCAGCTCTAGGTTTGTGCTTTCTTTAACTGTGCACTGGATACTTACAGCTCTGGGGTCCCCAGAGTCAAGTCTGTACCACATCTCCTACCACCGTCTCTTCACCACATCCTATGTCTCCCTTCTCAAGTCCTCTGCAGTCACACCAGACCTTCATTCCGTCATTGTACTAGCAATGGCCATTCCATACTCCCAGAGTGCTTTCTTTGATCTTCCCTTCTGGTGAGAAGTCATCTGGAAGTTTTTCTGTTGTCTTTCCTAAAACCTCCATGGGGTAGGATGCATACAAGCAAATTCATAACATACCTATTGCCAACGTTATGCTGAATACTTCTGAACTGCTCTTGTCTTGTTCTTCCTTGGAGTCAGCTGAACAGAAACAGGGAAGAAAAAGTAAACAGCACAGATGATTTGGCTTCTCAGGAACAAATATATTCTTTACTTCAGTGTTTATAGTGCTAACCTTCTGTTTATTTGATCCACTTTATTGTAGTTTACAAGATCTACTGTATAGGCAGGATCCTTTTGCTCAGTTTATTATTTTATTGCAATTAGGTTTGCAGAGCTCATTTGTCAATACCTAAATCAGAAATGTTTTCTTTTTTGATGATTCAGATTTTGTTTGACCATGTGGTCACACAACCTATGAACTGCTTATGAGGGATGACTACCATTTATGCAGTGCACTTGACTTCATCTATTTTTTACATTACTTCTCTCTCTGATTAGATTCAAGCTGTGGTTTGACTTAGAATATTCAAATATTCAGTTCTAGCACACAGCACATCTATAAAACCTAGTCATGAAAAGAAAAATACTCTAAATTTTACTCTTTAGAAATAATAAAATGGACTTCTTAAAGTTTTTAAGACTGGGAATAAAGGGTAAAAATGTGAATCTCTGAATTTCCTGATATTACTCATTTACTTTTTATTTTCTTTCTTTTTTGGAAGGAGATTGAATTAAAAAGTTTGCATAAGGAACATGTATTATAAAACAAGTGAAGCAAATGGAGAGAAGGTTCACTGGGCTTACAGAAAAGACATTTCTTTGTGACTGATTCTATTCTCACACAGAATCTGCCCATATGCCTAAGTTTTCAGCAGTTTGTCTATTCTTTTCCTGAGGAGAAGTGAGGAGTTGACTTTGTGAATTTCAGAGACCTGGGAGAATTTGGAATTTTTGAGAATATATTGACATGTAGGTTCACTTAATTTTGAAATGAACTCTATTTGGGCATTTATAAACATTAAAATTAAAAATTAAAAATTAGTTTTATGATTAATTCATTTCATTATTTAGCAAAGGTTAGAAACACATAGTCCTGGATATTAAATCTTCACACTATCTGCAGTCTTAGTCTAGTTAAATATAAGGCTTATTATCAGACACAAATCTAAGATATCCTGATATATACCTTCTTATAGCCCGAAAAATGTAGAGTTGCTGTATTTGGCAAGCATATATGTGGTTGCATTTGCATATCACAGAAGGTGTTAATCTATGACTGAACGACAGAAGGATGCAAGGTTATAGTCTCATGAAGATGTTTGCACTGAATTTGCTTAACTCATTATTAATAATAAGTCACTTGATGCTATCAAATATACATAAGATATCACCAAGTGCTACAGTTTGTATATTTACCAATGTGAAAAGTAAAATAGTTCATTAGACATCTGCCTATTGGCTGGTCCTTTAAAGATGTTCAAGTATATACATTATTCTTCCTTTACTTCCATGTTTACCTTTGCTGGTAGAAGGAAAGGACAAATACCCAAACCAGTCAGAATCCAGGCATTTCTAACTTTAAACTTTCATCATTTTCAAAGGAGATCTTCTACTAAGATGAAAACGACCTAAGGATAGAAAAGCACACTTTCTTTAGTGTGACAGAATAATCAACAGTAGCTTTAAGGCGCTGTGGCCACCATCAGCGATTCAGATGCTTAACTTGTTCTGGATGTCTGAATTATATAGTGTAGAACTAAAGGCAGAATCATCCCCAAAGAATATCACTTTAGGAATCTCTCTCTCTTGGTTATGGCAAAATGATTCATAATTTAAATTAAGAACTTTTAGAGCCCTGAAGGGTAAAGCTACTTTGTTGGGTTCTGTGATTCTCAGAAGTAATTTTTCTTTCTCCTCGGTTTGTGCTGTAAAATACATAGCAGGCAGTGGCTTTCATGGAGGAGCAAGAACACAAAACCTAAGTTGAGGCAGCTTTCAGAATAAAATCTAATGGAAACTCTCAAACTTTGACAGTGTCCCTTTTTTAAAATATGTGGAAGTATCTAAGATTTTTTTCATAATTTTGTACTGTTTCTCTGCTTCTTCTTTTTCTAGTTGCAATTAAGACAGGGATTCACATACCTGTTGACAACAAACTGTAAATGAAGACAGACATGTAGCATAATGTGACATAATAATTTAACATAAATACCATTGGAAAATCCACCTGTCAGTGCCTTGATTTGTTATTTTCTGGCACTATCTTTTAGATATTCCACACATGGAGCATGCCATGTTTACTAGCAAAGTTTAGTTTGAAGATATTGAATGCTACACATGATTTTTGATTTAGAAGTGTGATCCAGCAATATACTGAAATGGAGCAGCTCATCCTAGAGACCATCTCTAGGGATGTCAAGGAAAAGAATATAATCAGGAGTAATCAGCATGGACCAACCTCATAGCCTTCTGTGATGAGATGAGTGGCTGAATGGATGAGGGGAGAGCCATGGATGTTGTCTACCTTGATTTCAGCAAAGTTTTTGGCACTATCTGGCATAATATCCTTATAGGGAAGGTCTGGAAGTGTGGGTTCAGTGCTGTTGAACTTGTTCATCAATGACTTGGACAAGGGGACAGAGTCACCCTCAGCAAATTTGCAGATGATACGAAGCTGGGTGGAGTGGCCTACATGCCAATGGGCTGTGCTGCTGTTCAGAGGAACCTAGACAGGATGGAGAGTTGGGCAGAGAGAAACCTCCTGAGGTTCAACAAGGATAAGTGCAAGACCTTGCACCTGGGGAAGAATAACCCAGACACCAGTACAGATTAGGGGTTGACCGACTGCAAAGCATCTCTGTGGAGAGATATTTGGGAGTCCTGAGTGACAAGTCAGCCATGAGTCAGTAATGTGCCCCTGTGGCCAAGAAGGTCAATGGAATCCTGTCCTGCATCAGGAGCAGTGTTGCCAGCAGGTCTAGGGAGATGATCGTACCAATCTCCTCGACTGGAGTGCTGTGAGCATTTCTGGGCTCCCCAGTACACAAGGGACATGGAACTTTTAGAGAGGGTCAAATATAGAGCAACAAAGATGATAAGGAAATCAAACCTATCTTATGAGGAAAGACTGAGTGAGCTAGGCCTGTTTCATCTGTAGAAGAGAAGACTGAGAGGCCATCTTATCAATATGTACAAATACCAGAGGGGAGAATGTAGGGAGGATGAGGTCAAACTCTTCTTGGTGGTGGTCAGTGATAGGGCAAGGGGTAATGTGTACAATTTGAAACACAGAAAGTTCCACCTCCATGTGAGGAAGAACTTTTTTACTGTGAAGGTGACAGAGTCCTGGAACAGGCTACTCACAGAGGCTATGGAGTCTCCTTCTCTGGAGATCTTCCAAACCTGCCTGAATGCAACCTTGTGCCACATGCTTTAGGTGGCCCTGCTGGAGCAGGGGAGTTGGACTAGATGATCTCTAGAGGTCCCTTCTAGCCTTAACCATTCTGTGATTCTGTGAAGTGTACACTTATACAATTCAATCACAAACATTATTGGTCTCTATAATATGCTCACCATCATGATGCTGAAAGTCTCCACTCTCCAGGAAGGAATATGTGGTCCATTGATCTCTTCAAAATTCTCTTGTCAGTTGTTTTATACCCTGTGCTGGGCTGAGCCATGTGTACACTTCCTTCTTGGTGGGCTATCTTATCTCAAGGAGATATTCACATTCTTTTGATCAGCTCAGGAATAAAAGTGGTATCAGCTGATCCACTCATCAGATACATCTCCTTATCTAGCACAAGGATCATCCTCTGGTGTTGAAATAAAGTCAGATTAGCTTGTCACATCTTACATGATTCCTGAGCTTCATGGCCATCTCACCCTTGCCCATCTCCTCTGAACCTTCTTCCATTGTTGACGTTATTGACACACTGAGAAAGAAAATAAGTGTGACTATTACAGATGGCAAATCACAGAGTTTTTAGTTAAGGTAACCATATGTGTTATTCAGAAGATTTGGACTTAGCTGATGTCAAAAGTACGGTTAGAGGCGAATAAAAAAAAATGCACAAGGTTGTAAGAACCTTCATCCTTTTAATGCCCATCCTCTCCCTGCTCCCTTTCCCCCCACATACCTTTTTTTTTTGTCACTTCTCTATCACTTGCACATGTCTCTTCATTCACACATGGCCATCATATAGTACATTACTGAAATGTAGTATATTAAGAGACTTTGTTAGGAAAATATTTTGTCAATCTCAAATGTTAAAAATAACACATAAAATCTTTGAAAGTAATTATTTGAAAAGAGGAATATAATAATTTTTAAAACATGCTTTATGTCCCTTTATTTTGTCTTCTGTTCTTGAAGCCTTTGGATGAGTTTGAAGCTTGCTTTTCAGTTTTTCTCTGTAAATTTGAGAGGAAATTTAGCAACATTAATAATAATATTTAATAACAAATAACTACAATTATGCATAACTACTTGAAATAAAATTATTCCTGAGATAAATTCAGACAGGCTGTTGAAACCAGCTATCAGTGTATGATCAATTTTCCTTATGTAGTAGACGACAAACTTTGCAGAATTAAAACATAATACGAGAAAAACCCTACGTTATACTTGCTAAAATTGAAATTTCTAACTCTTGTTTTAGATTTATTGTGATAGATTTTTGCCTTGGTAGAGATGTCTTGACCTGTATTCTGACTTTAAAACATTAATTTTAATGCTCTCCCAAATAATTAAACATATAGCAATATTTTTTCAAGATTGTTCTATTGCCTCATTATTATGAGAGACTGTAACCACATCATTGTTGGGAAGGGAAACTTTATCTTCTAATCTTCAATGCATAACCATTGTGAAATAGATTGATAAATCCAATACAAATGTCTTCACTTCTCTTGTAACAGAAGTGACTGAGCAAATGAAAGGCAATAGAAAACAATGAGTGTGTGCACATAACTCATGGAAAGGGAGATCAAGAGCGAAGAGCAGTAAAGAAAATTTCTGTTTCCCTTTGTCAAGAAAGCAGATTATGGAAAAGGTAAACACCAGAGTTGTCTATAAATTTACAGTGTAGAATTATCACAGTAATAATCTGTTTCCATGCTTCTGCAGTTCATTATAAAGGAAGCCTATTCCACCTCCTTAACATTGCTTCCTTTCTCAGTGTTACATCTGTCAGAAATATTTTTTTTTTGAAATAAAGTGTATTTAAGAATGAATAGGACTTGTAAAGATTTTTGAAGAACAATACTGATTAAAACATTTGAGAGTCTCTTTATACTTACAGATTATGTAAGCATGTATGTTAATTTGCATAATTCCCTTCACCTGAGAATATCATATCTCTTTAAAAAGTTGAATAAAACCTTACAGCCCTGGGTGAGGTAAGTAAATACTACTATCCTCACTTTACTGATATTGAAGCACCGGAAGAGCTGACTTGAACCAACATACTGGTGATGGAATTAGAAGTTACATCATTCCGTTCCCAGTTTTCTAGCTTATTCAGTATGGCAAATCATTTTGACTTACTCAGTGTTTAATGAAGAAATTTGAAGAAGGAATAGCTAGTATCAAAATTAATTTTAAATGTATAACCTTTATACTCTTAACCTTAACCTTTATACTCTTTGAGTCATATAATGCCTGTTTCATACCATTTTTATACTGTGCATGCCTTAGATCTAATGAAATAAGTGGGATAGCTGTAATCAAATAAGTAACATTTGATAAAACTTTTGCCATTAGCAGAGCATATTAGATTATCTAATATAATAATTAATATTAATAATTAATACAATATTTTTTCTTGTAGTACTAAACAAAACAAAGTTAAAATAATTATAAACAGAACACTAGTAAATGTAATTAGAATGTTGAAACTTACTATTTTTAATATTAATATACAGTATCATTTTATATTCCAGCACTAATAATGATATTTATAATCAAAAGCTTCTGACAAAAGGAAAACATAATACTTTTCTTTTTTTAGATGGCATTTTTTTAATTGTCATACATAATTGTATCCTTTTCAGTACCTTTATTATGTAAAGTTCACATGTTTTTTATTTCAGGTTCAGTTTCCATCAGAATATGGACATTTTACAATTTGTACGTGAAATATTAACATGCGAGCAATGCGTTATTAACAGAACCCTCTGTACTGTGTGAAGACTAAATTATTAATATTAAACAAACAAGAAAAAAAAAGATATAATCATCATGAGACCTATCAAACTACCATTTTATAACACCGTTGACTTTTTAGGCACAGAACATATTCTTAATACTTGCTATTCATTCTGTTTTACACAGTTTAGCTTATGCTTAAAATATAAACGAAATATAAACCCTTCTTTTTTAGTTAATTAGGGAGGAATTTTTTTTTTTATTCTCATTAAGAGCAAGAACTCTAGGCTTCTGTTAAGATAAATAACTTTTTTTCTGCATTAAAGCAACATTCCTCACACTTGGAAGAGTTGTATGGTTACTGTAAATTACTGTAGTTGTACATTCCCACTGCTGGAATCCAGCTGAGAAATGAGGCATCAGACTTGTTCACTGACGAAAGTCACAAAGTGATTAGTTGATGAATATAGATCAGAGTAGGCAATAGGTTCAGTAGTGGAGAGAGGCAATGATGAGTTGACATATTTTTAGACTCTACTATCTAAGCAGAAGTTGTTCCTCTGTGTGTGTGTGTGAGTGCATGTATTCTTAATAGATGAAAATTGCACAGTTGTGAGCTGTGGATGAAGTCTTCAATTTTAACAGTAATTTAAACATGGGGTGAACATGGGGTGCTTAGGACATTGAGTCTGAATTTCCTTGGTTTGTTTTAACTTCAATTTACCTTAATTAGTTGAAATATTTGGCTTTTTAAAATTGTGTAAACATTTGGGTTTGAGTACATTCTGAACTCAAACATATTTGGGTTCATAATTTCATCAGGAAGTAAGTATTCTTCTTAGAGTAGGCTCCTATGTGTTATTCATATCTGTGCTCGTTTACACCTAGTATATTTAGCAGAAAATTTTCTAGGTTCTGAACACACTTTATAAAACTTAGCTTTTCAACAAAAGAATTCCAACAGAGACTATTCTCACATTTCTAACAGTCATCAATCTTCTGTGATTTCTGTTTAATTAAACTAGCAGGTTTATATTGAAACTCATATAATTTGACAAAAAAAAAAAGAAAGAAAAAAGAAAAAAAAGAAATAATATGACTTTTTCAGAAATATTTTTTTTTTACTGTCTGCTAAAAATGATTAAAAAAACACAGCATTTTACTACAGTTTTTTTTTAGAATGTGTGTTCCTTTAACTTTTCTCCATCATGAATGTATCTTTGAGTCCTTGGAGTTTACTATGCCATCATATAGATAAATGTCAGAGATACTACTCATTAGCAATTTTTTCTGAGGGGAAAAAGAGAGAAAGAAAGAATTGTACAAAGAAATGCTTTTCTTGCAGTTTTTTTTGTTCTAGCTCAACAGACATATTTAGGCTTTTCACAAGTCAAAGGGAAAAATGATGAAAACCTCTCTGCACACAGTGCACTCAGGGGTTAATGGGATGACTCATTCATGGTGTGACTCAGTTTCTGCTAATGGCCACTAGTACAGGAACACAATAGTGCTTTGCTTGGTCTGGCAATGGCCATCACACTCAGTCAAGGGCTCCCTGATAGTTCAGAGTCAACCTGTGACCTTGCCTGCACAGAGACCAAGATCAAGAGCCTGAGCTTGCATGTGGCTCCCAAGAAAGGAGGAGGGGCCTGCAAAGTCTTTTCACAGCTCTTCCTCATGCTACTCTACTGAAAAACCTGATCCATGGTCATGCTACTGCATCACATTGGAGTTGTCCTTGAACAGAGACAGCTACACTCTGATAAGGACGCCGAGAATAACTGATAACTCAGAGTTATAATCTTTTTTAATCTTCCTTGAAGCAGACAGAAGAGTGGAAACTCTAGAAGACATCAGGATTTAATGTCTAATACAATTTACTTCTGCTAGTTCATCGGCTCGTCATGACGACTTCAACACAGTTACGTGCACATTAGTTTTCTAATACATGTTTTAGCAAGCATATCCTACAGCAGTAGACATGCATGTCCTAGAGCTGCTTATTTTTTATAGGTACTCTCACTCAAGAAGAGCCAGAAAAAAATCTGAAAGAATTTAGCCATTTTATACACAGAAATGTCAAAAATTTGAATCCACATTAGTACAAAGTAGTTTTATTAAACTAATAAGAGATTATATTTGTAACAAAATTCCCAGTAAATTTCTAGACAATGTTCTACAATGAGGATAAATGCCTCACCACATAAAGCCAATAAGTTTTTACAATCAGAGCAAAGAGTTTGCGGGACAGAAAGAAACAATATTTAGGACTAGAGAGATTGTATTCCTCAACTATAGGATCCATTTGAGGAAACAAAATATAGGAAAAATATGATTTTAAGCTCAGTGGCTCCTTTAAATTCCTTTCATTTGATTTTTCAAACCTCTCTCTTTTTTTTTTTTTTTTTTTGGAGGTGGGCTTGAATAGGAAGGGTAATGACAAAGAAAAAGGCAGGGCAGAGAAAAATATTGTTTGGAATGGTAATCCATTTGATTCCAGAGAAGCTCTGATCATTTTTAAAGAAAAAACATAGTCCCATAAACTTTTGGTGATTATAAAGGATAAGGCAGTCTCATGACCATCAGTGTTAGAGCATTCATCAGATATGCATCTACAACTGTGTCTGTGAAAAGCTAAGGCTTATATTATCTTTAAACTGTTATAAATCTTAGCTAGAGACCAATGAGAAAAAATGCATGAGTAGCGTAGGTATTTTGCAATGTATTGTGGTGATTTAGGAGTGGAGAAGCACATCTAATTTGAACTTAAAACAAATGTAACCCATCTTTTCCAGAAAGAATATAAATAATTCACCTTGAAATAGATAGGACTTTTTAATGTTCATGGTATAGAAAAGAAGGATGAAGTGGGATGAGAGACATACTTCAGAGAGAATCTGAAATTATAGATATTTCATATTTTCATAAATAACACTGATTGTTACATACAGAATAAACTGGTTAGATTTTTATTTGTAATAATAAGCTGAAATAACAGGAACAGCTAATTAAGTCTCCGAACTCTAAAATTAATTGTTTTGTAGGAACTCTTGCTTAAGATTATAAATGTGGATTGTAATTTATTATTATTTTGGGGGGGTTAACTTTTAAGCAAACTGTTCTTGCATGAGAATTTTCCTGTGCAATAGTATACCCATTGTCTGTTTAGTTTAATATTCTTTTCTAAGCAAATAATATATTATAATATAGAAGTGTCATTTCTAATGCCTATAGGCATTAGAATTTCTAATAGGCTGAATAATAATATAATAATAATAATAATTTCTATAGGCTGAAGCTTGTCACATTCTTAGAGGCTTATTGAATAGGGTTAGTTGAATTCAATTTAGTGTCAATGTATAATAGTCCAATTGTTCAGGGATACAGAAGAATATTTTATTGTCTTTTGAAGGAAAAAAGGGTTGTATATAATAACACACACCAAAAAAAAAAAAAAAAAAGCAATCAATTTGAAGGCTATTTCTTATAAAAATAGCTACTAATTTTTTAAAGCGAAGCCCAGAAAATAGTAATAACCATAGGTTGAATTTTTGCATTCGTGGTTTATGATAGTAGCTTTACTTCAACCAGAACAAAGACAATATTTAGGTTGTGTTTTTACAAGAGATTTTTAAAGGTCTTGAGTGCTTGCTTTCAAACAACCTTTAGAAATATCAAACTAAGAACATTCTGTCAACTGCATTTTGACAGCATAAGTGTGGGCAAACCAAGGACAGACTGTCCTCAAAAGAAAGTGGAGTCAACATATAGGAACACGTTTGCTCAGCAATCCCTCAGTGAGCACTGCAGCACTTCAGCTTAGAGCGTAAACCTTGTTCACATATTCTCACTAATTCTCTTCATTTTTACCTCTACACTTTCAAAACAGTCAATCAAGGTGAGGAATATTATAATAACTCTAGAGTATTTGGCATATATGGTCTCCTGGCCTTTTGAGGAGGGATAGCTTTATGACTGGTGACTTCTTGTTAGCATCAGAACTCCTGTTATGAAATTAGAAATAGAGTTTTGTGATATTGTTAGGCTTGTATTCTTCCAAATGTCCTCAGTGAGTTTCTTGGGAAAAGAAAAAAAAAAGAGATATGTCTGCATCTTGTTCCATCACTTGGTGTAAAAAAAGTCATTAAAGGATTGAAATAAGTATAAGTACGGAAGAACTGCTGATATTTACCTGTATATTTCAAAAGTAAATTGACCCATGTGGCAGATTCTAAAGCAAAAGAGGGACAATTTGGCCCAGTTTGCATTCTTAAACTAAAAATAATGGGTTATTTGTGTGTAAATGAGATGTGACTAGGACACTAAAGAATCACATAAGCATTACTAATAGCTTTCATCATGAGCTACTTAAGAGCAGAAATTCTTTTAAAGCACCAGGCTTAAAGTTGCATTATGTTCACTTGTTCCAGAGAACTATAGCAGAGAGTCAACATCAGATAGGCATCTGTCCCTAAGGTTTCTTACATTGTCACAATTTAGTAAAATAGGCTATTATTTTTTCTCTCCCCAGGAGCATAATAAAATCATGTAAAGTATGGCTCTGCAAATGAGCTTTCTCTCAAAGAAGTACTTCTGTTATTCTGTAAATCTTATTTTAAATTTAGGACTTGCTGCCAAATTTTCCCATTTTAAATGAGGGGAATACAAATATGACTACTTTCTTTTTACATGGGGTCGTGGAGGAGAATTATTATTTTTCAATCATCTAAAATCCACTTACTATTTAGACTAGCTGATCTTAAGTCAATCACTACTGCAAAGCTTTCCACTAGTTGAAAATTAGGTTTGAGAAAAGGATAATTTCTCTACTCCTTACTTTTCCCAGTTTTAGTCCAACATAAATGTGGTTGCAAGCCAGGGTAAAAGTTCATTGTGGAAACAATCTCTAAGGATCTAGGAATAAGGGAATCTAAAGAAAATTAGTTGTGGGTTATCCCAGATTAATTCTATAAAGAACACAAAAACTGTCCTGCCTTTTGAATTTCTTCTGGAGCATGCCATTTGGAAACCTGTAATCTGGAGGCCAAAAACTTGACATTTTAATTAATTAGGTGCAAAATATACATATGAGACATAAACTTGTCATGCTGACTTGGACACATTGTAACATCAATGTATACACAATGTGAGTGCTATAAGCATGAGGCATACTAGACTACCAAACACCAATACTAATGAAAAATGTAAGAGGGAGGGGATAATAAAGTCATTTCCCTCAGCATATCTTAGGTCTATTGGTCAAACTAGTGTATGCATAGTTTCATCTTCTTCAAGAGAGGAAGAATAGAATAATATGCTAAGAAGAGCTATAGTTAATATGAGTGAAACCTCAAAATTGTCTTATATTTAAAACTTATTAAAATTTTATTTACTGTGTGGCAAATTTTGTAAATAAAATTATACTTCTCACCGAGGAAACATTCAGGATGTGTGGGTATAGAATTGTGAGAAATTTCTGAATCCAGGCTCAATGTTCTTTATGGAAGTTTTCTACAAAGATGTTCAGTGCTGTTTTGTTATAAAAACTATTCAGAAAGAAAATGGATCAGTGAGCAAAAAAGAAATTTTACAGCAAAGTCTAGGTAGCCAAATCTGGCCCAATCTACAGTCAGCTCTATCTTCATGCTATCATAACATACTATTCATATAGCACGCTATATAGTATGTTAGTATATTAGGCTAACGTATTCGCAAGGACGTCAACACAAAAGCTTCAAAATGTGCTTGTTTACAATTTGATTTTATGCTTGTATCAGAAGAGAGAAGACTTAAAGCATAATCTAGAATCATCCTTATCTGCAATGAATCTGTAGAAGTAAAAGAAAAAAAGCTCAACAACCAGTACCTTTTCTACAGAATCCTTTCTGTATGTATTCTGCAAGTGGCAGAGACTAATATAAGACTTTAGACCCACAACTCAGAAATAATAAAGACAGTGTAGCAGAAAATACACTTAGCCATGTGAAGTATTTTATTTGGGCTAGATTAATGAGCGTACTCAGACTTATCTACTATGCCCCCAAGACAATACCACAGGACAGCCAGGTAGACAATATTTGTCATTTTAGTTATTTTCTGAGATGTTTATCTAATCACAAGATTCAGAGAGGTAGAATTTAAGAGAGACCCAGGATAACTAGGAAGCCAGAATTTGTGTGAGCTGTGTTAAATAATTATCATTGCATTTTGCAGCTTTCTCCTAACATAGTCACTAGTCCACACAGATAGCTGTTTAGATCTGGTAGGATGTTTGTCTGACATGATCACCTCTTGAGCAGTTATTCTGGGAAAGGTAATGAGGGTAAACAAGCTTTCGTAGCTATGCGTTCAAAATACTTCTTTTCAATTGTTGATAAGCAGGTGTAAAGTAAGAACCATTTCATGCCCATCTTGTGCTATGTTGCAAGTATAAGATTCTATTCTGCTTTAAGATTTTTGTTGTGAAAAGACTATGATGGCATATGTCTGATATGAATTCGTATACTAAAAACTGTATTCTTTTTTTTTTTTTTTTTTTTTTTTAATTTTTGTGGTAAGAAAAAAATGTAATTACTTCCAAAGCAAAAATTATTATTTTCTTTTTCAAAATACTATGATGGCATTTGTATTTTATTAATTCTTTTAATAAAAAATGTTTTATTTTTTTTTTTTTTTTTTTTTTTTTCATTTTTCTGGTAAGACAAACATGTACTTCCTTCCAAAGCAATAAGTATTATTGTCTTTTACAAAAAGCTCTTCAGCAAATGTAATGTTTTCAATATTTAATGGTCATGGGTTGAAGTTAATGTGGTTTCAAGTGTTAAATTAATAATTGTAATTATAGATAATGCAAGATTGGAGAAAGTAAATGTTGAATTATTTATATATATTTTTTGTTTTGTTTTGTTTTGTTTTATAATAGGGAAGCTGATTTCCAGTGCAAAGTTCAAGTTATATAAAGTACTACTCTCAATAGTTCTGCAGTTGTTTTGTTGTACTGCGCAAATTTTTATACCATAATATAGAATAGCATGACATGTGATTGGATAAGAGAAGACAAGTCTTTTTTACAACTACAGCAGTACAGTATGCTTCAAGTCTTAGAACTGCATGAGAAATGAAACACTGGTAAAAAGACAATATGAAGCAACATTTGACCTACTACACTTACAGATAGTCTATAAGTGAACATTCTGATATATTATGATGGTATGATTAATTCTTTGAAAAAGTGGGACATTGATGCAGGGCTCTACTACCATTTTTAAAATGCAAAAGATTATAGTAGGAGTAGCTGAGGGCTGCGCTGCCATCCTGAGGGACCTGGACAGACTGGACAACTGGGCGGAGAGAAACCTCACGAAATTCAACAAGACCAAGTGCACGGTCCTGCACCTGGGGAGAAATAACCCCAGACACCAGTACAGGCTGGGGACCG